>JAUNZM010001989.1:0-102800 GCA_033459285.1 Clamator glandarius | reverse complement strand
CTGGCCTGAAATCCTCAAGAAGCGGATCCACCACCATAACATGCAGTGCATGCCTTTTCTCTTGGTGTTCAAGGAGCTCTGTATATAATGTTTCAAGCTCTTTTGGACAGGTCAGTGTGGTGCGTTACTCTCTGGCTTCAGCCCTGCCTTGATCTCTTACCAGCACAAACAATTAGCTGTGGCATAGCTGGTGGACATATTTGACAACTGGTTGGTTGTTTCTTATCATCCTTCCCCAGGCTGTGGTTCATCAGAAATCAAGGCTAAGAGATATCTTTTGGCTTTTCTGTTTCATAATGTGTGATGCCGTAGTAGAATACATCTGTATTTTGGATTCCTTTAAATAAGAAGTACAACTGTCTTTATAAGTTAACTTTTAAAGGGAATAGTAGTGAGCTGTAGGCAATTTATTCCATGCATTGGTCAGCAGTGCCGTTTGTTGCTAATTAGTATCATGGACAGAATTAGGGATTTATGTCATCAGTCAAGGAGTAGAAACTTGACTGGAATGAATTCAATGAAGTCTTAATAAAAAACACTTTCAATTTTGTGGATCTTTATATGTGGCTGATGGTTGCTCATATCAGAGGATGTGCATATATCCCACTTCATAAGGTTTGGGGGTGAGCGAGAGCAGAAAGGCTTGTAGAGGCAAAAATAAAGCACCAAATGGTTACAGTGAGAGTAAACAGTATTGCAAATGAAATTACTCATCAGAGGAATGAAAAGTATCTAAAAGGTTGGTAACAAAAAAAATTAATGATTTCATGATTTTTATGGCTTTTAAAATTCCCATAGATTTTTAAGTGAAAAGCAAGCTGTGACAAACGTCTTGAGTATGTTTTGTATAAATGGAAGATAAAAGCAGTTGAATTTGCATCAGGAAGAAAGCAAGTAAAGTACAAAACCAGCATGTGAGCTATTTTCTGTAAATACAAAATCCAAATGCAACACTGAACAGATGTTTACTGACTAAAGAGGCTTTTTGCACTGCTAATAATCCAATTCATGGATTGGGCAACTCAGCTGTGTGTATTGCTGCCTGAAAAATATTGGTCATGTTGTAGCTCACCTGTTTTGAATAGACAGGGAGAAAAAAAACCCACAACAGTAATATCAAATCATGTAATGACTGGAAAGAATTGTTGGACAGCTTTTTTTTTTAATTTAATCTTGTTACAGTCTTGAAACCTGCTGTTCTCAGTATTGTAGTTCATTGTTGTCTTTTATGGCATTGCAAATGAGGGAAGCATGGGGCTTAAGTCTCTTTAGACAAATCACTTATATGTAAAGTCCATTTCTTTACCACATCCAGCCGTAGTGCCCTTCAGGATTTGGGACACAACACAGGTATATAGCATCCTTTAGATGAAATTAGTGTTCGGTTATGTATGCTGAATTGTCACTAGTTAAACATGAGAAGGCAGTTGCAAAGCTCTGTGTCCACTGCTCTCCTTAACAGGATGATATCTTAGATAAAATATATTGACGTTGCTTATTAAAGAAACAGCTGCCCTTGGCAAGCCTCCACCAGCCTGTGGTGTCTGTTAATTCCTCTAGGCAAAAATGAAGATGCGTGCCCAGAGAAGCTTCCCGAGCAGTTTATACCTGGTTCAAAGGTACATTATTTTTCATGGGTTTGCAAGCAGCATGGAAACGCGTGATGTGTTCAGAAGCTGGTTTTGTGGCAATTTTACAGTGATGAGTGATATTCCTGGTTTTGGCCTTTTTTTTTTTTCCCCCCAAGAGTTTGAGCTAGAAGTTATTAATGGATTGATCTTGATGCTTGTGTAGTTCCTTACTATAAAAAAATTAACTTTTTAATTAGGGAAAACCCACCTTATAGAAAGAAGCAGGAAAATGAACACTTTAAGGCACTTGTTTTCATGTTTTGTCATCTGTTTGGTTTATTATTATAGGATAAACCAGAGGTGACACTTAAGTGATTCTACTTTTGTTTTCCTGATGTTGCTTTCTTATTTTTCTCAGTATTTATAAGCTGTTGACCTCTCACAGCAGCTGTCCAGGTTTCTTACCCAGAAAAGGGTGCTGAAGCTTACAATTACAAACCCAGATGGGAGCCTGGAGCTTTACATCTCTGTCCTCCGGGAGGTGGCACCACCATGCTGGAACACTGCTGGTCCTGCTCCTAAGGAGGAAAAGGGTGCAAGCATCCAAGGAGTAATTACTCATTTTTCCCTAGGTGTTTGTGAGGAGGATAATTATGGTGCTTTAGGTGACTTGGTAGAGAATGTTAATAAATTCACAAGTTCAATAATCCTAATTTGAAGGAACAATTCTCATGTTCATTTTTTTTAACTTGAGGTAGAGGTCATTGCTGTGATAAAAAAAGTCAAATAACCAAATGGCATTGCTATTCTGATGCGATTCCTATTAGTAATTTACTTTCCATTTTTCAGATCATGCAGTTGTTGAAAGAAATGATTTTTAGTGAATGTTTACTAATGGATGTTTGCTTTCTTGATAAGCTATTAAAGATGTTACCCATGTTGGAGATTTTTGTGATAGAGAAGGCGATTGTATCTAACAGGCTTGTGCAGATTGGAGGGTTGTAGAGTTGTCAGTGTAGCAATTGCATACTGTACTGAGGTGAGGGGAG
The DNA here is from genome assembly GCA_033459285.1 of Clamator glandarius. NCBI lineage: Eukaryota > Metazoa > Chordata > Aves > Cuculiformes > Cuculidae > Clamator > Clamator glandarius. The sequence goes on along the minus strand of JAUNZM010001989.1, from coordinate 100,180 downwards.
GTCAGGCACACACACGTGCTCACATTTAAACCTGGGAGTTATGTTACCTCTATTAAAGTGCACATTTAAGTGTTTAATGTCCCAGTAACTCATAACTCTACAGATAAGAGGGAATGCTCAGGTCTCTATGACAAACCAGCCACTTGTTTATGTGCTTTGAAGTGACCAGAACATAAGCAGCTTTCCTTTATAAAACTAGCCAATCCTCAAATGCAACTCGCGACTGTGTTTAGACTGAAGGTGCGCTTTAAACTGAATAAAATCACTTTTAAAAGATCCAGTTACTTCAGGACTTTGCTGTTGTAGCTCATTGCTCTAGGCTGACCTGCATACTGGCTAGTCCATGGTAACTTCCAGTGTGCATGTTCTGTGTTTTAAATGTAAAGATGGCTTATCAGTTTTCATGCAGGGGTAACATAACTGGACTTCTGCAAGGGTAAACGCATGTATACAGTTTGATCTGTTATGGGCAAGCTAACATACTGTGGAAGCAGCATGTCTGTGTCTGATGCCAACTTGCTCCTAGAACCACAAGATCAGTGGTTTTCTTTTTTCCAGGTATCACTAAAATTGTTGCAGAAACCTGCAGTAAGAGTTCTGGTATTTGAGTGGAGGAGAACTCTAAAACTGTTAAAGCTGTGAGCTGTAGTGCAAATTTGAGAAAAAACCAACAGCCTATGAATATTTTTGGTATATTTATTAAAGTCCTAGCTTTTTTCTTATGTGGTAATTATTTTTTCTAATTTATTCTTCTTTGAAGTTGACTTGGGACATAAATCTTTCCCTGTGAAATAGTGGCATCATGGACACTTTGGATGTGTTAATTTCTCAGACATTACTTCTTCCCACATTTTCTGCTGTCATTGTTAGTTCTAGGAGTTAGGAATTCAGCAATTTTAATGAAAATAATGAAGTGATCTAAGTGAGAAAAGTATGGGAGGGAGAAAGTCTGAAGTTGTGTGTTTGACACGCAGACAGCAGTATTACTGGAGTGAGGAGAAGAATAATTTTATTGTAATGGTGGTTCCAAACCCCGCCTGAGATAGAGAAAAGGGAAAGGCCCTGAATATATTTATTTTTCATAAAACCAGAATATATTTTCTTAATTTTGAAAAAAATGAAACTGAAATGCGTTTTTATGTGTTATCAATCTTATGAACTGAAAAAGAGAACATCCTTTTATCTTCCAGGCTATCTTTAACAGTTTAATTTTGTGCTTTACTGGCTTACAACATTTGTGTTTCTTAACAGATGTTCTTTTTGATGTATGATATAAGTAAGATGCTTTCAGTAAACTAGAGCTGTGAAGAGTGTACTTTTAAGTATGGGGTCTTCCTCTGGGAATTTGGAATCATAAAAATGATTGCTAGAAAATTGTATTTAAGTCTGCTTCTAAATTTACATGGATTTTGTCTGAGTTCTCAAAAAAGAATTTGAAATCATTGCTATAGTAATTAACTCTTCCTGTGCAAAGCTTAGTAATAGGGTTTTTTAAGGTAAAATATTTCATATACGTACATTTGCTTTCCATTTACATGACAGAATCTTTCTGCAGGGGTAAATAGATGCACTTAAAAACAATTTCTAGTAAATATGCTTGAAAATATGTCTGTCTTTTGCTTCGTGTTGAGTGGAAGATAACTGCCCCTCCGTCCCTTCTGCCTATTCTCTTATGACTATGTTTTCTTGAGTCTTTGCCACCGCTCCATGGCTCTGCCCTTTTGTTTCCTGTAGGTAGGATGCCCTTGTCCCAGTCTCCCACAGCGTTTCAGGCACTCCTTGCAACAGACTGCTTGGCACTGTTCTTTTCCTCTATATGCTCCTATACAGGGTTGTGGCTGACAGGGAGTTTAAGATGGAGACAGAAGCGTCGGGTCCCCAGATAGCATCATCCTAGGGAGGCTGTAAGTCAGACCGTTCTACATTTCTTCATCCTTCACGTATGCTGGCAAAGTGCAGGGCTCTGAGGAGGAAGGATAGCTTTCCTGGACACCTTCACTGACTTTTTTGTACTTCATACCATGGACTGTTTTTGGGCCATGCATTTCCCTTTTTAGTGAACACCTCTTGTTAGGGCTTGAGGAAGAACCAAGAGAACACTGTGAAAAGCAAAGTCGTGTTTATAGAATAAACATAGATTAGTTTGGATTGGAAAGAACGTTTAAAGATCATGCGATCCACCACCCTGGATCATCTTCAATGAGATCAGGTTGTTCAGAGACCCATCCAACCTTGATGTTTCCAGGAAATGGGGCATCTACCACAGCTCTGAGTAACCTTTTCCAGTGGTTCACCACCGTGATTGTAAAAAATTCTTCCTTATGTCTAGTCTAAATTTGCCTTCTTTTAGTTTGAAACAATCACCTCTTATGCTATTGCAGCAGGTGCTTCTAAAAATTGTCCCAATCATTCTTGTAGGCCCCCTTTAAGAACTAAAAGGCCACAGTTTGTGTCTCCCTGAAGACCCAAATCTCTTGGTCTTTTTTGATAGGAGAGGTGTTTCCTCCCTCTGACTATTTTTTTGTGGCCCTTCTCTGCACCTGTTCCAACAGATCCATGTCTTTCCTGTGTTGAGAGCTGGATGATGGTTCCAGGTGGGGTCTCACCAGAGCAGAGCGGAGGGGCAGAATCACGTCCCCTGGCCAGCTGGCCATGCTGCTTTTGATGCAGCCTGGAATACAGTTGACTTTCTGGGCTGTGAGCACACATTGCCATCTTATGTCCAGCTTTTCAGCACCAGCATCCACCAGGTCCTTCTCTGCAGGGCTGTTCTCAATCACTCCATCCCCCAGCCTCTGTCGATACTGGGTGTTGCCTCAACCCACGTGCAGGACTTTGCACTGTGCCTTGTTAAACCTTATAAAGTTCAGAGGGTCCCACTTCTCCAGCTTGTCCAGGTCCCTCTGGATTGCTGTCCTGTCCCTTGGGTGTGTCAACTGCATTACTCAGTTTGGTGTTTGCAAACTGTCTGAGAGTGCACACTATGCAGATCTCTGTTATTGATGAAGAGATTAAACAGCACTGGTGCCAGTACAGACTCCTGAGGGACTCCACTTGTCACTTATCTCCATTCAGTCATTGAGTTGTTGACTACTACTCTCTGGATGTAACCATCCAACCAATTCCTTATCCACTGAACAATCCATCCATCAAATCCATCTGCAGTGTTGCATTTGCTATACAATAAATTAAATTCCTGATGCCTCTGAGAGGAAAGGAAGTAGGAAGAGGTAAAAGCTGAAAAAAGAAGCCTTTAATTTATGGGCAACAGCTGTCAAAAATCCTTACAGTATTAATCAATGTGTTAAAATTTTAATTTTCTGAAACGATAGCACATGGATTTACCTTTAGAAGTGCAGATGTTAAGCATTACCATAAAGCACTCTATATATTGCAAAGAGAATGTACTTATTGTTCCTCATGGCCTTGACAAAGAAATACTTCACTTTTTCTGAAATTCAATTAAAGGATTTGTGCTTTGAGTTGATCTAGGTGAAAGTATACATGTGTAATATAGCGGTTATCTATATATAGGTGAGCTGTTCAGGGTTTTGTAAACTCCTTGCCCCTAAGAAAGTCTTTGTCTTATGAAGGATTCTTAGTTATAAAGAAGATTGGCTTGGCTATTTTTCTTTTTGACTTATAGATGGCTTAAAAGAAAACCTGTTAATATGGAAAACTGTAAACTGATGTGAAGTTCACTTTTTAAAACTGAATTTGAAGGAATATCTATTTTCCTATACGAGCTTTTTAATGCATTTTTTAAAGTTTAATATCTTCATCAAAGCTCATACAGAGACTAGTTTTGTGTACAGCAGCAGTGCCAGGGCAGTGGAGAAAACTTGCCTTTAAACTGGGCTGAAATAAATCATCAGCCAACCTAGAAGATGCCATAGACCACCTACTTATTCCTCTTTTGAGTGAGTATTTTACAACCAGGTTCACCAAATGACTGTCTGTTTAGGCTAGCCTTGGAGTCTACAGCACAAATTTAACTTAGCATGGGGAGCCAACACAAAACAAGGATGTGGCTCCTTTCTCATAGGTTTCTCACACAGATTTGCAGAGTGAAGGCTGAGAGAAGGGGTCCTTCTTGGCTGCTAGGGAATGTATAATGCTCGCTTACAGTGTAGAGAGGCATCAAGATGTAGGAAACATTCTTGAAGCTAAGCTTAAAAAGAATATAGAGAACATAGTAGTAAACATTTAGTTATCCAGTCTGGAAGTGAGAAATTACATGTGGCCCAGGTTTCACACACAGCCAGGTTCAGACTGGAGTCCATCTGGCATAAGAATTCGAATGCTAAAGCCTTTGGGTTGCCTAGGTAAAAAAATGCTTTTATAACTACCATAATCAAAAGCAGTTATGACTTGAACTAAATTATTTTTTGGAATGCATATTTTGGCATCTCTTTGCTGTTTATTACTCAAAATCATAATGTAATTTTGTGAGCACTGGCAGAGTGGAAATTACCAACTCAATCAAATGAAAAAAACCTGTAATCCTAAGGAGCTGAGACAGCTGTTGGTTACAATCCCTGCTTTTATGCTCTCTTGCATGGCACAGGTTTGTTGATTAAACAGAATAAATACATTTCTCTCCCTTGGTCCAGACGTGCTCTGCCTGAGTATGCCCGTAACACGGGGATCTGGATCTAAACTGTCGTAGCCCTGCATTTTGTACAGTCCATTAGACAGGTTGTCACTTTTTGAAGTGGTGATTTTGGTGGTAATATGGAAATAGATAAGAGCTCTGTATGTGTAGGGCCTTTGAAATGTGATGTGTCATCTTGAGCACAAAAATGCTATAAAAAGCATAGATAAGGGCTATGAGGAGACAAACCACCTCAGGTCTTACGTGAAAGGACTAATCATGATATTTCTAACATCACTGCATATTATGCTTTGAGAATTGTTCTAGCCCACTGATGTTGTGGATGCAAAGATGCTGTGTGTGCGAGAGAGTTATTTTTCCCTTCAAAATGAAGGGGAAAGCAAGAATTGTAAGAGAAGGATCCCATGGCCACTCAGTGAAGTGGCGTACATCTGATATAGGAGCCCCCAGGCAAACACAGTGGTACCAGTAGCAATACTCATGGTATTATCTTAGCTGCCTCTGACAGTGTTTAAAGGAAAAACCAAACCGTCAAATACTTACTGTGTAGCTATTTGGTGTTACAAAAAGTGAACTGAAATTTGCATAGCAGTTTAATGAGCTTGTGATACATAATGAGTATATTAGCCAATTTTATTAATTAACAAGTAATATATTTGTTTTTTTTAAAATACTGTGGAAATGAACCTCAGAATTGTGTTTTATCAATAATGTTTCACTGGTATTGTTGGGTTATGCAATTGTTTCCGCTGTCTCACAGCCCCTTTCATATATTCAGTACGAAAATTGTGACTTTATGGTGAACTGCAACAGTTAAGTGGGACAGGTGAAGAACTGCTGTGGTCTTCTGTTCTTTATGGGTAAATTTTTGACTGGTTAGGTTTTATGCCAGTACAAAATGGAAGAGGTAAGAATGAAGATGCTAAGAATAGCAAGACTGTTGTGGTTAGTGGCTATGTTTATCTATGTCAATTTTAATTGATTGTCAGGCTGTACTCTTGGTTGTGTGTGTGCTGTGCTCTAAACAGGATATGGGATGTGACAAAAAGAAAAAAGAAAACAAACCTCAAGCCTCTTTCTTTTGACATAATTCCTTTTTCTAAAATTGAAAATTTATCTTGAGGCATGGTACTGTTGACAGTTGAACAATTTCAGGTTGATTGTTGAGAGGGGGCCTTGGCATGAAGTACCTTTATTGCAGTCCATGTAATACTAAAGATGCAAATCACGTTAAGAAATGGACGTGTGTTAATAGAGATGTCTTTTCAGATACTTCTGTCTCCTTACTTCCAATGAGTGGAATGTAGATTGGTACATTGTACCTTTTATATTAATGGGTAAAGGGAATTCTTGTGGTTTTTTTAGGAACATTCTTTATAAACAAACTTCAATATATTATTTCAATATATTATGTTCATAACTTTGTGTATTTTAAAATACAAGAATAACAAGAAGGTTGTGTCTCTTGTGTGTGAAAATACTTTATCCAACAAGAATAAACAGTTTCACTTGATAGCTTTATCCCTCTATTCCCTCTAACATGGTAAGCATTTAATTTTTGGCCATAATAGAAGTTCTGTTCTTCTATTTCCTTAAATCTTGACTTACAAAATCTAATGAGTAAATATAAAATGACAGTAGAATTACAATGCTACTTTTTCTCTTCAATTTTTGTCTTATTTAAAAAAAATTAAACAAAACTCTGCTCCTTGTGTTTTTAGTTCAGTTCTAAGGAGATAGGGTGCAGTCTTGTGGTACTGAAAATTATTTGTGGGGGCTGAACCATTGCTAGAGAGAGCATTCACTTAAATCCAGGCCTCCAAAGTATAAACCTGAGAAACTGAGTTTCTATTCTGAATTCTGATCTGCTTTTCTTCGTTTTTTTTTCTTACAAAGTACATCATTAAGCCTATACTGCCTTCATCTCTTTCCTTCTAATGCATTTTCCATTTGTAAAGCAATTAAAATAGCTTTTAGCTGTTGGCTCATTGATCATAAATCCTAGGAAAACAGTCGTAATATACAGTCGAAAATACATAGCATACGGAATCTGTACTATGTACCAGATCAAGCCAAAGGAACGATAACTTCCCTACTTTTTTCACTCATACTAACTTTTCATAGAATTTGAAAGCAAGGTAAGTAGCCATTTATGGTTAAAACGTACCATTCTTAATTACAGTAATATGGCAGTGAAAAGAAAATTTGTACATAAACAGCATAATTATTAATAGTCTTCATATTAATTTTATTAGAATGTCAGTGTATTTAAACATCTTTTGTGCATCTCACAGAAAAGCCTGAAATAATTTGTTGAAAAATTAACAAGTTCATTTCATCACATTAAATGGATTCTTAAATCTGTGTCGGCTTATCAAAAGGAATATTAATTAAAAGTGTAATTGACCAGCCACCTGTTTCCTGTTTTCTGTCCAGCAGCCTCTACTAAAAACATTACGAAACATATAAAGCTTCTTATCTGAGACAGATGAGAAGTTCCCCATGCCAATTTCTGCTGAAGCAGTGAGATTTAAATGGTAGTTTCTCAGTTTAGTGCATGTTGAGTGACCAGCATCTGCAGGCTACATTTCCTATTGGCAGAGGAATCCCTTTTAAAACGTGATTTACATGGCTGGCATGTCAGAATGCTTTGTTTTCAGAGGAGAGTGTTACATGACTAAAGCTGAAAGTGTGATTGCAGTTTCTTCACTACACACAAGAAGTCCTCTAATAGCAGAGCAGTTCTCAAGCTAGCCTTGTATGTTTAGAGCAGCAAGTAGGCACATGCGGAAGACACGTTCTATCTTGTTGAACTGGTGTGCTCTAAAAAAGTAAAATTTGAGTCTTCTCTGCATGGGTAGAATATGATTTCTCTGTTAGGTTTGCAGTGTTCATTCACAAGCTTGAAACTTACGAGGCACGAGAAGGGCCTCATGGAACTGGTCTGTATTTCAGTTTTTCTTTCTGAGATGATTAGAACTGCAGAGGTCCCTTGCTCATGGAGAATCTCTGCTGCTCGTTGGAACGTAGCCAGTTAACAGTAGGGTTGTAACTAGCCTGCTTTTGTTTAGATACTACACTTTCCACTGGGCCAGTGCAAGTAAAATGATGACCAAATTCAGCAGCTGTCTCTCTCTTTCCAGAAACCAGAGTTTGGCCTTCCAGAGGATTAACACAGAACTGCCAGGGTCTGAAGACTTCTTTGAACGCTTGTCTACATCTGCAGGGTTTTTTTAATATATGAGAGCCAAATTTCTGATTGAGTTAAAATACCATTTGCTATTAGTGCACGTGACCAAAACTCTGAAACCCCTTGTGTTTTTTCTGTGGAGAATGAATATGATATACATTCTTAAATTAAGACCTGTAGCAGTAGAACTGCCTGCTCCTTTTTTTGCTTTCATTCAGATTACTTCCTCAGGGACTTATTGCTCATTCCAATATAATAACGAATCCAAGTTGGATTCGTTATTATATTCAGTTCTTCCCTCCCAGTTTTAAATGTCATCCTATTTTCTCTGGGTAACTGAAAAATCAAATTCGCAAGTTTTTGTTGTGGAGTACAGGGCAAGTGTTGGTCACACTGGGGGAGAAGCTGCAGCAGAAACCAGGCTGCTCTTGTAGCTTGGGAGTAATGACGGAGAATAACTCCAATAAGAGCAGAGAACAAAGAAGTGGGGATAGAGCAGAGCTTTGCCTGTTGAGTTAGATTTGACAGTAGTGTCTCACTACATATCTTTGAGTTTGGAATTGGAGTTTCTTTTTAGTTGTAAGTGTAGAGCTCAGATGGAGTCACTTTGTGGAAGAAAATCGAGGATAGTACAGCTCTACTAGGTTGTAGGGTCATTATGAAAAAGGCACTGTAGCAACACACAGTTGGATCTTCCTTGGGAAAGGATAAAAAGACTTGCAAGGTATGGGTCATATGCAAAGGCATACTCAGTTTGATGACTGAAGGTTTTCCTAAATGGTTTGATTTTGGGGATTATTTTACGTTTGATTTTTGGAATGGAGATGCTTAGCATTTTTTTTAATGGTCTCTGATTACATCTGCAGTTACAAATACTGACACCTGTAGGATCCTTATGGCTTAATCTTTTAATTTCTGTAGTGTAGATGGGACTTGAACGTGTTAGGTATCCCAAACACTGATCCTCCAAATGGAGGGAAAACGCTAGCAGGCTGAGTAGTTACATAATCTATCGTATCCTTTCATCTGGAGCTGGTTCAAGTGATGCTGTCAGTGTCGTGAGAGGAGAATGAAATGTGAACAGCAAGTTATGCATGCCAGAAACAAAAAAAATAAGGTAAAAGATTGTGCCACAGTCTCAGCTGAAAAATGTTGGTAGATACTCAGCTTAAATAGTATGTCCTGTCCTTGTTGCTTATGAAGGTTGCCCATAAGGAAGGGAAGAACATATCTCTTCATCTCTTAGTTAGTGGATGACTGGAATCCTGTATGTGATGACACATTGAGAGAATTCCTATATGGGAAATTCCTTGGTTTTCCAAAGAGCGTCTGCTGCTCAGAACATGGATCTTGAGTTTCTGAGATGTGTAAGAAAAAATTTGTGGAAGCAAATCACCTGAGACCACCACAAATCAACTCTGGAACCATAATTATTCCAGCATCAGATCTATTTCTGATCTCCTTAGTAGATTGTTGTAAACAGTAAATTAAATGTTATATGCTGATCAATTCTTTAGAGCACAGAAGAAATAGTTGGTAGAACAGTGCTATAAGGCAAGAAAGGCTATGCAGCCATTCTGTTTGTCCTTATCCTTCATGCTGGTTCTTATTCATACAGATGTTTTTTATTGTATTTAATAACTTTCACAGTTTATTAGAATCATTTGTTTCTCAGAATCCTGGAAAAAATTGGCTTGAATGGGATTTCTGGAGGTCATTTTCTTTACCCTCTTGCTCAAAGTAGAGCTGTCTCCAATGTTAGATCAGGTTGCATGCAGTTTTGCCCAGTGTGGAAAATTCTCAAGGATGGGAATTCCCCACCCTCTCTGTACCACCTGCCTGTTTACGTGCTTAATTGGTCTTGAGGGGAAGACAGTTTTTCATATTAAGTCCATGCAGAATTTTGAACAAGTTGCAGCTTGTGACTGCTAGTTTTGTCCTTTTGTTGTGAGCCTCTAACAAGAATCTACTCTGGGCTTTTCTAAATACACTTTAGGTAGCAGCACGTGCCCCCTTAGCCTTCTCCACACCAAATAAGTTTAGTTTTCTTAGTCTGTCCTCATTTGCTGTGTGCCTTAGCCCTATAATTGTCTTAGAGGCTCCCCCAGATTGCCTCTAGTTTATTGATAGGTGTCTTGTATTGGAGGCCCAGACTGGATTCTGTGCAGTTCAGGTAGAGTCTTACAAGTACCAAGCAGAGTGGAATCACTTCTCTTGATCTCTCACCATCCTTGTGCTACTGTGGCCCAGTATAGGTTAGCCTGCACTTCCATGGGAATGATTTGCCTTCATGGAACATAAATGACTTTATCCTGGTATGTCGCTCAGCGTTTTTTTTGCACAAAATTCATACAAATATCACTTAGTGTCCTGCCTGCATGGAAGAATCAAATTTAAATGACAAGAATAATTGAGTTGTGATTGTAAAGGAAATGGAAAACAAGCAACAGTTTCTTAGCATGTATACCAGTAGCTGTGAAGCTTTGTTCTCCATTAAAAAAAAAAAAAATTATTTAATGGCATGAGGTTTAACAAGGCCAAATGCCGGGTCCTACACCTGGGGCACAACAACCCTAAGCAGAGGTACAGACTAGGAGAAGCCTGGCTGGAAAGCTGCCAGGAGGAGAAGGACCTGGGGGTGTTGGTTGACAACCGACTGAACATGAACCAGCAGTGGCCCAGGTGGCCAAGAAGGCCAATGGCATCTTGGCTTGGATCAGAAACGGCGTGACCAGCAGGTCCAGGGAGGTTCTTCTCCCTCTGTACTCGGCACTGGTGAGACCGCACCTCGAATCCTGTGTTCAGTTCTGGGCCCCTCACCACAAGAAGGATGTTGAGGCTCTGGAGCGAGTCCAGAGAAGAGCAACGAAGCTGGTGAAGGGGCTGGAGAACAGGCCTGATGAGGAGCGGCTGAGAGAGCTGGGGGTGTTTATCCTGGAGAAGAGGAGGCTGAGGGGAGACCTCATTGCTCTCTACAACTACCTGAAAGGAGGTTGTGGAGAGGAGGGAGCTGGCCTCTTCTCCCAAGTGACAGGGGACAGGACTAGAGGGAATGGCCTCAAGCTCCGCCTGGGGAGATATAGACTTGAGATAAGGAAAAAATTTTTCATGAGAAGGGTCATTGGGCGCTGGAACAGGCTGCCCAGGGAGGGGGTTGAGTCACCGTCCCTGGAGGGGTTTAATGGACGGGTGGATGAGGTACTTAGGGGCATGGTTTATGGGTTGGTGGGAATGTTTGGACTTGACGATCCAGTGGGTCTCTTCCAACCTGGTTATTCTGTGATTCTGTGATTCTGTGATTCTGTTATTCTCTATTTCTTATAGCTGAATTACAGGTAGTACAGCATAGCCTAGGTGTGTTGTTCCTCCAGGTAGACCTATTTAATAAGACATGGATTTTGGAGCCTTGTGTGGTATATAAGAATCAAGCCCTTGTTTTTTTTTTCTTCTGCAGCTTAAATATATTTCCTCCCTCTTTTTAATGATAGCTAATACCTGGGGGAACGGCTGTTCAGAAGTGTCAGGTCTGGATATAGATCAGATACTTATTTTGCAGAGAGTTAATAAAAAAAAATTAAGAATATAAATCCTGTGCAAAAATACCTGGATAAAATTATCCAGACCCTCAAGATATATTTTGAATTTCTCCTTTTTCTTACAACTTATTAGAATAATATCATGTTTTAAGCAAAGAATTCAAGAACAATTGCAGGTTTTCTGCCTCAGTGCAGGTGTAGTGACCTGTCAGCATAGTTTGAAAACACTGTAATATGTGTACTCTTCTTTCAAGTTTAATTTCAAGTGAGATGCTATGGGCTGAAATTTTGTTTTCTTTTTTCTTTTGTGTGTATTTTTTTTATTTGATCTGTAATCCTGCAGGGTCAGGCAAAGTGTTTATGAAGAGGATTTATCATTTCTGGTTTTTTTGATGGGAGATTTTTTCAGATATGTGTTGCTAGTTGACATCTGGCACTTTGAGAACTTTGAGTGAGTTTCTTCTGGCAGGACTTTGCTGAGGAATGGATCGGGGAAATGTTAGGCTATTGTTTCTGCTCTGGACTGTTATGTGCATTTCTAGTGAACTGGAAGAATAAAATTTCCAGTTTCCACTAGTTACTCTGGAGTATCAGGGGTCTCCAGCTGTGAACACAAATCTATGGATCAGAGGGCAGAATTAGTTACATGAAGCTAATTTTGACTCTTGTTCAGTTTCCAGACAAGGGTCAGAATATTACTTTTTGTAATTCAGACAAGGCATAGATAGATTCTTCCTGGAGGCCTTTCAGCTCTTCCATTCCCACATGACATCTGTGTGGAAAGTACAACCATCTGCTCCCTGGCCTTCTCCCTCCTTCAGGCTGTCCTCAGGGGACCTCCACTTTCTCTGTCTTCTGGTACAGCAATCCAGCCCAACAAAACATCTAGACTGTCTTCTCTTAGGAGTTTTCTTTTGCTTTTTTGCTAGTGCATGTGTAAGTATTTATTAGGAAAGGTTCTAAGCTTTCCTTACACTAAGTTGAAAACCAAGCAGGGGTCATACTGTGTCTTTGCAGGCGACAGGAAGGTCGGTAAGAGCCTAAACAGGAGCTAGAGCCATTAACTTAAATGGTATCAATGCAGTGATGAGTGGAAAATCCAGGTATGGCCTTCTTACTTGCAGAAGCAGTATACTTTCTTTCTGTGATCTGTGTTGGATGTTCGGTATGCTTAGTGAATTTCCATAGCAATTCTCATGCTGATTAAAGAACACGATTTATGTTTTTGACAGTTCTTGGCAGGTAGAGTTGTGGTGGTAGTGTGGGAGGTTAGTTCAAATTGATTTATAGCAGATACACGGATGGACTTGCTCTGTCACCATCTCCATTATTTCTTATATAATCATTGGAAACAGTGTTTCATAAGCAGATGATGACTTCCATTCAACTTTGTATTTATGCTCTCAATCTGTGCTAGTAGAATATCCTTTTAGCTGTCACCTGGGCAAATGCACAGTTCATGCTTCAGCAGCACTCCTCAGAACCACCATGAATTTTCTGTCTCATACATTCTGCAATATTCAGCTTTGATTTGGGGTTTTCTTTAATCCTGTGAAGAAGTTTCTAACTTGAATTCAAGATTCGTTCCAAAAATATGTTGTGTAGTAGCCATCTGCTTTTAATTTTTACTATTTTAACAGCCTCACCTAGGAAACGCTTTCCTTTCTTGGACAAAGCACTAGATGTTTTGCTGAAGTGTGTATAGGTTCCAGATAAATTTGAATGTTTTGAGGGCCAGTGGTATTTCAACTATACTAAACTAAAAATGCGTAAGAGATTTTTACTTAGGCACAGCATAAGCGAAAGGGAAACAACTAAAATGGGTTGGAAACATTTTTAAGCACTGAGCCTAACATTGTTCAAACTGTATTTGGGCCCTAACTTCTGCTGCTAGGGAAGATGTGTCTTTGAATAAGTTGTACTGTACATCAGCTTGATCCTGGAATGGGATTGTAATGGTGAATTTTAATGACAGTAGGCAGCAATTTGACAGAAGCACAATGGTTATGACTTCACTACAAGATCTGGTGGGTGGGAAGCCTTTCCAGAAAAGCTTAGAAGAGAAACGGAGAAAAATGCTTTGTGTTTGAAAGTTTTTGCTGTTCAAAATGGAAAATTTTGATGTTCTTGTCGGTCATCACATGTAGGATGAGACAACATGTGATCTTGCGAAGCAAAGAGCGGTATGCTCACCTTTGGAAGATACATAATACAGTGAAGGAGGTGATGGGGGTAGCAGAGAAGCTGACATTTAGAACAAGGTGATAGTCCAAAATTCACCATTCACATTTATATTAGAGTTTCAAAACTATTGTATTTCAAGATTGTTCTGTCATCACCTGTCCAGAAGTTTTTGGTGTCTTTTAGCTGTAGTCGCTTTCTTTCTATCATTTATTCTATTGCTAATAATTATGAAGGACATGAAGGTTTGTTTTAATGATGCAAGATAAAGTTTGTAATACTTACAGCTATGTAATACGCAATGCAGAGCTTAGTTTTTCTGTTTGCCACCCGATTGTCTGGTGGTGTAGACATTCTTTTGCAAGTACCTTGTGGTAAAAAAGCATGATAGTTCAGGGGGAGTTTTCAGAATCGATTATCACTGTGTTAGAGGATGATTTAAAATGATATTAAGTGGTTGCTGTAGGTCTTGTGGTCAAGTATAGAATTATCTGAGGTATTTCTTTACATGAGCAGATACAACAGTGTTTTGCTGTAGGGCATCATCTTTGTGAAAATAAATATTTCAAGATCGACTATAACTGGCTTCTGGGAGAAATATATCACTGTTTTAATCTGCTGTTGATATAATTCCTAGGCTACGTTTCTGCTTTCTTTTCCAAGTAGTTGTATGAATGGCACTCTTAATTTTGACCCTGATACTGCTTCTCTATGTTACAGCTCTTTTCCCTAAACATAACTTCTGTTGTACTTTCCAGAGAACAGCAGTTTTCTACGTGTTTCTATTGCATGTCACGTACTGGAAAACTTTGGCATTCAGCTCCTCTTCATGGTTTCAGTAAGGAGCAGTTGAAGCCATTTTGCTTTTCGTGCTGCAGTATTTCCTTTTAGCGTGTGACTGCATTAGCAGATAGATGTGCAGTTGTCCTGTGCTGTTCTCTGTGGGAGTTCAGGGAGTAGTTCATGCAGCTGTGGCTGCTCCATCCCACACACTCTCTTTTTTGCTACATTTTTAAATTCACTTTGGTCTGACCTTGGGCTTGCTCTTGCAACCTGCTTCTCATTTCTGTCAGCTCCTTCGTTATACCAGTGGCAGACACTTATAGAGTTTAGTGAAGTAGTTTGATGTGAGTGATGGTCCTGCTTCAAGTGAAGGGCTGGACGGCATGACCTCAAGAGGTACCTCAGAAATTTCTGCAGTTTTAAAGGCAGGACATGTGGTTCTATTTCACTCACTTTATCACAGAATCATAGAATCACCAGGTTGGGAAAGACTTCTTGGATCATAAAGCCCAACCATTCCTATCTCCCACTAAACCATGTCTCTGAGCACCTTGTCTACCCATCTTTTAAATACCTCCAGGGATGATGACTCACCTCCTCCCTGGGCAGCCTGTTCCAGGGCCCAATGACCCTTTCTGTGAATTTTTTTTTCGTGATATCCAGTCTGAACCTCCCCTGGCAGAGCTTGAGGCCATTATATTTGGACCCCTGTCACTTGGGAGAAGAGCCCAGCTCCCTCCTCTCCACAGCCTCCCTTCAGGTAGTTGTAGAGAGCAATGAGGTCTCCCCTCAGCCTCCTCTTCTCCAGGATAAACACCCCCAGCTCTCTCAGCCGCTCCTCATCAGGCCTGTTCTCCAGCCCCCTCACCAGCTTCGTTGCTCTTCTCTGGACTCGCTCCAGAGCCTCAACATCCTTCTTGTGGTGAGGGGCCCAGAACTGAACACAGGACTCGAGTTGCGGTCTCACCAGTGCCGAGTACAGAGGGAGAAGAACCTCCCTGGACCTGCTGGTCACGCCGTTTCTGATCCAAGCCAAGATGCCATTGGCCTTCTTGGCCACCTGGGCCACTGCTGGTTCATGTTCAGTCGGTTGTCAACCAACACCCCCAGGTCCTTCTCCTCCTGGCAGCTTTCCAGCCAGACTTCTCCTAGACTGTAGTTCTGCTTAGGGTTGTTGTGCCTCAAGTGCAGGACCCGGCATTTGGTCTTGTTAAACCTCATCCCAACCATCCAGCCTGTTCAGATCCCTTTGCAGAGCCTTCCTACCCTCCAGCAGATCGACACTTCCATGCAGCTCAGTGTCATCCACAAACTTAAGGTGCATTTCATCCTCTTTATCATTGATAAAGACCTTAAACAGGGCTGAGGCCTGGGGACACCACTTGGAACTGGCCTCCAGCTGGATTAAGTACCTTCAACATTAAGTACCTCAGCCTTGTTCTCATCCCCTGTCACTGTTGTTCCCTTTATGTCCAATAAAGACTGAATATTCTCCTTAGTCCTCCTTTTACTATTGATGATTTTTATTTTTTTATTATTTTTCACAGAATTGTCAATCTGAGCTCTAGTTGGGCTTTAGCCATCTTGTTTTTATCTCTGCGTGATCTCACTTCCAAGATGCCTCTCTGTTCTTCCAAAGCTTATAGGTATTCCTCTTCTTTTTGATGTCCACCCAGATCCCTCTGCTCAACTGAACTGTTTTTTTTTCCCCCCACTGGCTCATTTTCTGGCTCGTGGGGACAGGTTGCTCCTGTGCTGCTAGGATTTCCTTCTTGAAAAGTGCTCAGCCCTTGTGGGTTCCCTTGTCCTTAAGGACTATCTCCCAGGGGACTTTATCAACCAGCCTTCCATGCTTTGGAAGTTTATGGTGACCTTTCTGCTAACCACCCTCATCACCTCAACAAGAACTGAGAATTTTGCCATCTCATGATGACTTTGCCCCAGGCATCCTCCAGCTGTCACAAAATTAAGTTGTTAAGCAGTGGAAACAGGGAAACGGAGATGGACAGGGCAGAGGGGTCAGGCAGTGAAAGTCTCAAAGGGATGAGTCCTCTTGCTAACTGACTCCTAATAGTGAAAAAAGGCTTTTGGCCCCAAGAAGGACTGGAAAAGGACTGTGATACAAGCCTGAGACAGTAGCCTGTACTCTTAAAGCTTTCTGGTGGCAAGTTTCTGCTGCAGTTTCCCTTAGGAACAGTGATCAGAGCTAGCTGCTCTGGTCCTGTCACCATTGCCATCATTTTTACATCACTGTTGGCTGAGACATTTCAGCACTTAAACCTGCAAAAATATTTTTTTCTTTTTTCTCTCCACCATGAATTTTTTCTGTCATAGCATGCTCCAAGTTAATTGTTAGACTCGGTGATCCTAGAGATCTTTTCCAGCCTAGTGATTCTGTGATTCCATGATTCTAAGTGCAGGATCAGAAAAGCTGTACAGCCAATGTAGAACTGATGTCAGAAAATTCAGGGCAGGAATAGCCAGAGACCACAAAATGCAAACTGCTGTGAGGGACTTGGTGGAGTCCAGTAAAGAGAAGTAAACCACAGGAGCAATCCGAAGCTATCACAAGCAAATGTTTGGATCCATGTCTTAACTCTCTCTTCGGTCACACTTTGATTCAGAAAGAGGTATTTTGTATTTTCCACGATGGTGTATAACTGGGGAAGCATTGTTTATTGGTGTTGATGTAGCATGGCTGATGTTAGGTGAGGTGCTTCTGTAATTTGTTCTGTGTTGTTGCTTTGGGGTATTTTTTTTTGTTTGTTTAGTTTGTTTGAAGCCCTGTATGAAGGGAGATTTTTTGCTGGTTTGCATAATCCTGAATGGAGGAATTGCAGTGGCAGTGGTGATTCTGGGGACAGATGTACACAGTGGTTTACAAAGCTATCTCTAGCACATCAGGCTAAGCAAGAGCAAGCACGTGGCAGATTAATCCAGTGTACTCTGTCTCCTGAAGAAACCAAATCAATAAGCTACATCCTCCCAGCGTCATGTTCTGTAGTACCAGTAAAACACAGAGGGAAATATTGCAGGAAGCATGGAGAAGATGCTGTGCTGACTCTGAAGAGGAGTTGTGTGAGCTGATACACGAAGCACTGAAGATCACTTTAAATAGTCCTGTTTATTGGACATGAATTGCTTGCTATCATTTCACAAGTAAACTGTATGCCCTTCGTATATTTAATGGGAAGAATTACTACATTACAAGTTACAGCTTCTACTCATCCCCTGTTCTGCTTGTGCATGTGCTTGCTCAGAGGCATATTTGTATGTTTTAGGTAATTTCTCCACCATACTAGATTGTTTTGAGTTCAGATCTGGTTTTCTAACATTCTTTGCAGTCACTTCAACTTTGCAGGCTGACTGGAGTTGTTTTCTTATGCAAATTATAACTGAAGTATAGAGTGCTACCAGGTGTGGTATCGAGCTTGATTGAACTTTCTAAAACAAATTTTTCTGTTTTGACAGTGAACCCTGATACCATTCTCAGTATTACTCTCCAGCCAGTTTTGTACCCTTTTTGTAATAAGTACTTTCATGTAAACTATGCTTCCATAGATCATTTATGAGAACATTGTTTGAAACAACATAAAATCACATCACTGAAATCAAGCATGTAAGAAATCACCCACTTCCTGTCTGTCCATAGAATCTGTTCCTCCACCATTAATGGAAATTAACTTGATTTGAATGGATTTTCTTTCTCTTGACCCATCCATGCTAGCTATGTACTCATTTTGCGTTAATCTAAGTGCTCAGATATAGTTTCCTAGCAGTTCTTGATATTTTCTGCTAGGTTTCCATGAAATGAGTGTCTATTTTGTATCTATTTGTAGATGCAGTAGCTGCTGGATCACTACTGTTTGTTTTGTCCAGTTTGATTCTCACAGAAGGCATAGTGTCATACGGTGCCTACATGACCCTTTGTGCTTTGCTTTGGTGACAGCTTCTTTGCTTTTCTTCCTTGACAGCTCCTTTGCTTTTGTTCCTTGACAGCTCCTGTCTCTGAGTTCCTAAAGGTGGAAGAATGTTTTCTTCACATTTCTTGAATCCAGATTCTTGGCTTGTAGATATGGTTAAAGTTCTTTTCAGCTGCAGTTCTGCTGAAGTGACTAGAAGGAAATCAGCTTGCCCATGTTGAGAAATGTTGATAGTTTGGATTGTATAAGACAAGCAAGTAGTTTTCCCCAAGTTTTTTTTTTTGTGTGTGTATAGATGTAAAATATACATATGTGTATATGTGTATATATATATGTATGTATGGTTGCATCTATTAAAGTGTCTCGGTTGCTTTCAGCCTTTTCAGCAGCTTCTAGCATAAATGAGGGGGTTGGAATTGGACATTTGTAAAGCTGGAGATCTTGTGTTGTATATAGTGTATTGGTAGCATATGTGTGGTGATTACAGTTTGGTTATTACAGACAGTAGTGATTTATATCATTCTGAGAGTGGCAGATACTCGGAGAAAGTGACCATGCTGCCTTTTTCCTTGCAACTACATTTTTGTCCATTTCTGGTGTCTGAAAGTTGTTGAGAGCAAATGTAGGAAAGCACTTTACTCTGGTAGGAGAAAAAAACCCCTGTGCTTATAAAAATGTATGCACTTAATGCCAGAAGAACAGCTGCTTGGAAATGTCATTGAGGCTTTGCTAGAGAAGCTACTGGAGTGCTGTGCCAAGATTTACCAAAAGAGGAAAGATAGTTGTTCTCCGGTTCTCATACGCAAGTTCAAACCTAGAGCCCTTGAGTTGGAAGCAATTGTATAACAAAGGTAACAATGATGACAAATAAAGAAAATGCGCTCTATGCTAAGCATATTAATTAGGGAAGATGACACAGTCTGCTTGTCACCTCTTGTGCTTATATGTAAGCTCATTCATACAATAAAAGACTTTATTGTTTGTTAAATATCTTGAGTCAATTCCTCTAAATTAGTTTTATTTATGTTGTTTTACATTGTTCTAGCTTCTAGCTTTTTTTTGGTCTTTTCTTAAGAGATTTCTCCTCACCCCCAAAATTTAGTGCAGTGCTTGGTAAGCAGTGAATCTTTAAATGGGTGCATTGAATTGTCAGGTAAATAGAGGGATAAACCTCAGCAATGTTCGTCCTTTTTAATTTTCCCAGTAGGGTGACATACAAACTTATCTCTGTAGTAGCAAAGTCATAGAACAGTATAGGTTGGAATGGACTTATATATGCACAAGTGTGTACTTATGCAAATGTGTGGGTTTTAGGATCCCATCTTTTATGCATCTATTTATGGACGCATTGATTTCATATTCTTAACTGTGTCTGATGATTCTCTCTCCAACCAACTTCCATAACTTGTAGGAATCAGTGATAGCAAGGTAGACCTGTTAGATACTTTTGACTTGGGGTCCTTGAACTGACCTTGGGTTGTAAGAGCGGGAAGCTGAACAAAGAGGTGAACGTCAGAGATGCAAATCAGGGTGGAGACAGCATTTAGGTGCAGTTTGTGGGGGTTTGGAGGTCAACCAACCAAATGTTCATGCTGGTTATTGCGACCGCGTAGACAGTATGCCTGGGCCATTCAAGTTGCTATGGGAAGCGCATGGACAGATGAGCAAAGGTATATAAACCTGTAAGTTCCAACTATAAAGGTCTCCGCTTTTACATCTATCTGGAGTCTGTCTCATCATTTCATTCCCGCAATAACTCATCTTGTGAGGAAGGACAGTTCTGCATTGAATCCCAGTGCCTTTAGAGAGCAGAGGATTTTAGTAAGGGGCATATAGAATCACAGAATCACTAGGTTGGAAAAGACCCACTGAATCATTGAGTCCAACCATTCCTATAATCACAACATATAATCACAATATAATATATAATATACAATATATGATATATAATCACTACAGGTTAATTTGTATCATCAGTTGACAGTTTGAAACACTGAAACATATCTGGTAGCTCATTATCCAGTGGTAGCAGAAGAACTCGTGCAAGGGAAATAAAAAAGCTTTGTAAAGTTGAGTTTCATCATTGACTAACCCTGTCAGTGTGATGGGACTATGAGGATTGTTTGTTTTCAGGGGTACTGGGAAGGTTATCAGTAAAATACTGGATGAGTTGCATAGCAGTTCATTGTAGATATTCTGACAAGAATGATGTTTACAAAAGTTGATAGCGAATTGACTTCTGATTTAAATAGGCATTGGTAGCTGGAAAGATAAAGCATCAACATAACCATCAACGTATTATTCTGGCTATAATCAGAAAAATGCCTGTGGGTGATCATCTGGCTAAACAAAGGACAGACATGCAAACCTGCAGCAAATTTTGTTTTCATATGCCTTAATAAAAATCCAGATTTTTGTGTATGTTGAATGGATATCTGTAATTTTCAATTTTTTTACTTTATCTAGACTATCAGATGCATACTTTCAGACAGACAGTGTCAGATCTTTGATGCAATATGTAGAATATAAATATTAAAATATGTTAGCATCTTTACAAAACACAGCACAGGAATTCTAATTTGAAGTATTTCCTATCAATATAGTTGATGAAAAATGTACTACTATAGTAAGTCACTAGAGTTATACTGATTGTAACTATCATTTGCAAAAGTTTTTGCCAAGTAGTTGGATAAATTTACTTGTGAAATGAAAGAAAATCACAAATACTTCAAAGAAAATGACAATTTTTAACTAATACTTTAAAAAGAAGCAGGAGTTGTATGCACCATCCAATGAATTACCCCCCAAAATCTCCTGTTTTGACTTTGACTAAAACTTTGACTAAAAAATACCTATGCACACCTTGCTAAGCCTCGCTTTTCTGAAGGCAGTGTTTTGAAAACAGAAGATGTAGAAGTGAATAGTAAAATAAATAGAAATTAAAAGAAAAGAAAAGACACTATGCACATAGTCAACAGGAGAACCCTGCTGTCTTGCAGGACTGATTCAAAGGCTTGTACATGTAACCTCCAGGTATCATACAACACATTTTAAATGTAAGGCTAAGTGATATCCTTGCAAAAGTCTGTAGTGTACTACACTTGCCAAAGTCTGTAGTGATACTAATTTAGAAAAATGGATAGATACGTTAGAGCACATTGTTAATGAAGGTTAGGACAAGTGAAAAATGCATGGAAGAGAATAGCTGATTGCTATCAGAGGCTGAGGAATACAAACTAATTGTCTCTTACAGAAATCCACTTGCTTTAAAAAATGTTTGCTCATTTGGAGTAAGGTTGGGGCAGAGGGGAATCCCAGAGCATCTGAACACTGAGAACTTAATTGGATCAGTGAGTTGAAGCTAAGGCACTCGAAGTAAGCAAGAGATCATTTAGGCTGTGCTGAAAAAAGTCAAACCTCTAAGATTCAGTTTGACATGTATTAGAGGTAAATAACTCTTGTTTCTAAGAGTTGAGCCCCAGGGTCATTTTGATCCTTTCAGACAGAATTGTGTATACTACAGTGTAATGCAGAAAACCTGTCTGTTTTTTCCTGTGAAGCCAAAAAGCCCTGCAAAAAGGGTATTGATTAATTTCCTTCCAGCACTACCTACACAATCCCTGTCATTGGCATAATTCCAGCGTGCTACAAGTATTTGGTTAATTCATGTCCCATGGACGTATGAAGCTGGATACTCAGAGGCCAAGTTGATTTTATATAAATCTTTTACTGTCAGATTTCTACTGGCCAGTTTTACAGTGCTTATTCTGTAGGTGTGTAATTATGTTGAGAGGTTGCAGGGGGCAGTGTGTGTGACTTTGCTTTTTAACTAGCACATCTGTTTAATGCTGCATTAACAATTGTACAAATTGAATTGATAATGCAGCATCTGATTTTAATTTCAGTGAGCAGTTAGGAAAAACAACCAGTGTAGAAAGGCGGTATCTTGTAAGCACCATGCACATACTATCCTCTGAGTCAGATTTTGATGTTTTCGGTGTACTGCTTGACACACAAGCCCAGGTACCAAGCAACTTTTATCTTGGTTAACATTGCAATGACTAAAGGTTTTTGCCACTGTCTTACATAAGCAGCTGTGGAAGCAAGGGTCACTGGAAACAGGCTAGATTAATTCCTAATGAGTTGAAAAACTGGTTGAAATCCTGTACTGTTATAAACCTCAATTACTTGCTGACAGCAGAGAAGAATTCGTGGAAGAGCTATCATTTGGCTTCCTGGTGGAACAGAGTAGGTTTGATACATATGCTGGTATTGTTCAGCTGTGAGGAACTGCTGGCTTGATGGGAGGACTGGGTTATTGTTTATAACACCCTTGACAACATGGACTGCAAAAAGACCAAAAGAAATGCTGTCCCTTAGCACAAGGAAGAGAAGAGTATTCAGATAATTATCAAACTGAGGACAGTAATACTTGACTTGAGGTGCATCTAGGAAAAGATGCAAGAGGTAAATGTTGCAACAAGTTGTATAGCACAGAACAAAGCCTTTAAATATTAAAGATAATTAAAGATGGTAGTAGCATAGGAAAATTGCTTTATTGTTTAATTATCATAAATGTTTAAGAACAGATAAGGCAAATTCTTATGATACAAATACTTATTGAAGAAAACGTGTTCACATCTACCAAACTAGCCAATCTCTTGAAGTCTCTTTTGGGTTTGCTTGCTGTTTGCAGTCTGGGCTTCATTTGTTTGCACTTTTACAATGGAAAGAAGGAAAGTTTAAAAAAAACCCAAATGAAACCAAACACTACACTCTTAGAAATGTTCTCAACCCACCCGAGTAGCTCATCTTCATTCTTTACCTGTTTGATTCTTAAGTATGAAAGAAGAAAGTACACCTTTGAAACCTCCTTAAGTATTCTTCACGAAGGGAGCATAAATACTGGAAGTCAATTATTTTTGCGTTGCAGGTTACGGGATGACAGAATTAGGATAGAAAGGATGGAAAACTTCCATTTTGAATACAGCCATGCTTTCCAGCTGATTACTGATTTTTACGCAAAAGAAGTGCCTGGTACTACAGGTATGTCATTCAGAATGTGTTTGAAGCGTGCATCCTCGTAGCTTTTATGTAGATGAGGATTACCACGTGGGTGCATCCTGTCAGCTCTCATGGATTTGTCTGTGTCCAATATAACCATTCCCTAACCTGATCCTCTGTTAAGGAGAAATCTTCATTCATTGCTCCAAAATTTCCTGCTGGTCAGAGAGGCCTCAGATTCCTCAAGGCACATTTTACCAAGACAAAAAAGGCATTGAATTCTCAGTATCTTCCATGTCACCAGATCTGCTGCCCCTTTCATCTTCCCTTGAATGACTTTTTCTGATGGTGTAACTCTAAGTGAAACAAGAGCTTCTATATGTACCTTGTCAGTCTCTGTTCCAGGTGAGCTCTGTTTTTCCTGACCACATGCCTGCAAGCTCTATCAATTTTACTATATTTTTCCTGGGTTATCTGTCCCTGTTTCCACCTCTCACACTCCTCCCTTTTCATATTTGAGTTAATCAGAAGCATCCTGTTCACCCATGCAGGTTTGCTGTCACCTTTGCTTAATTTTCTGCGCATTGGAATCTCTTTTGAGCTTGGAGGAGGTGAATCTTGAAAGTGAACATTTTTTTAAATAGAGATGAATACAGGGCTAGCATCTCTTTTTTTATTGCTTAAAAATGTGTGTTTAGACAGATTAAAATTCACACATACATAGCAACTGAGGGGTAGTTATTCAACATCTGATATCTTTCTTCAAGTTCTTGTATGTGTTAACACTTCAGGAACAGTAAAACAGTGTAAAAACATCTCTGAAAACATTATACAGGATTTTAAAAAAATACCATTTTCTTTTGAAAAACGCAGTGAATTTTCCAGTTGTTTCAGCTGTAGAAGGGCACTGTTCAGAAACGCTATCAAATGCAAGTAGCTGTCTTGCAAAGAACTGTATTCTGCAGGCTGGCTGAGGCAGATAAATCATCAGGATATGTTCATTCCTTTTAACTTGCATGGATGTTGCTTGCACTAATGGAGATTTCAGAATTCAATTCCTACGCCAACATTTATTAATTTTTATGACGGAAAGCCTCTGGAGTCAAATGTTTTATGTTTTATAACATATTTATTTTATTGTAATGTTCAACATTCTTTGGAACTGTGTTATTTTGGAACTGTGCTATTTTGGAACCTCACTTTATGTTGATTTATGGGTACTGTTGAATGCTGAACACATATTACAGATTTCTATTTGATGAAATTGAAAAATAGATTTTGCTTTATCTTAAGTATATAAGTAGCAAGCGGTGAATTAACAAGGAAATCACATTTTTTTTAGGTCCTCAGAAACTGTCTGTAATACTAAGCTTGGATAAGCCTGTTATTTGCTCCCTGGCAGCGGCAATTGCCTACCTCAGAGAATTTAATTTGGAAAGGATGCTTTACAATCCAAGGTAAGTTGCCTCATATAAACTTCCAGTTCAAAGCACCTAGATATGTACTGGTGTTAGATTTTTCAGTTTTGGCAGACAACTTTCCTGCAATGTGGTGAACACACCTGCTAGAGTGGGCAATATGATCTTTGTAAAAATTATATTTTACGTTTAATCTCTTAATCAGAACCGAAAGGCTCAAGTAATTTTTTTTAAGAGGTATTTCATGAAAATCTTTATGAAGTATGTTTGTATAGATGTTAATAGCAGTGATGTAAATAAACATGTACTGCTGCCAAGCGTAAATGAAAACAAACAAGGTGCAAAAACTAGTAGACACTAGTCTAGGGAGATTGTAAAGTTTGGTAATCATTAACAGCCATCTCGGTTTTACTTTGAGAAGAAATTTGGAGCTTTTTTTGGCACCTTTTTTATTTAAAAGAAAAAATCTATTTATTTTGCCAGAGGTGTGGAAATAATTTTTCTTTTGATAGCTGTGGAAGCAGGCATAAATGCTAATGTGCTGTAATGTTTAACAGTATTAAGCATGTGTGTTTGAGTTGGCAAATCTAGTTATCAGTTAGAAAGAAAACAAATGTCCAAAATATCTTGGCTTTCTGAAAAATCCCTTGAGTTCACTCAGTGATAACTAGGAGTGGAAGAACAATCATGAAAAAGATAGGCTGTCACCTTTTTTGCAAAGTTACTGTGAAAACACACAGACAGGGAAATAGTCTTGCCTTCCCTTAACTAGTTGCAACATTTATGTTTATTAAATATGCTCAAATGAGTACTCAAAACTTGTAACAGGATTATGCAGATGGAATCTAATGAAAATGGAAAGATATTGCCAGTCAATCATCTTTTTGTCCTGGCTTGCACAAATATAAAAGATTGCTTTCCTGCTTGGCTTGGGTTTAAATATATCGAGACTTATTAAATGCTTAAATAAAACAGCTTTATCTGTTGTGGATCCTGTGCAAAATATTCTCTTGGTTGTCTCAGTATTCCTCTGTCCTGTAAGCAGGCAGGATGTAACAGAGTAAGTCTGACTGTAAACTGGGAATTTCAAAATAAGACATGTTTAAATGCAGCTGCATTTACAAAATAGATTGCAGATGTTGCTTTAAACATTTTTTGGGTGTCTATTAAAACATTTGGAAATTATATATACTAGGTTTTCTGGATTTTGGAATGGATTTTCTTCCTTAAATTGTCCTTCCCTCTCCAAGAATTGTTAAAATGTTAACAAGAAGTTTCTGGAGCTAATGAGACCTAATGAGGATAGGAAAAATTTTTATCCTCTTTGGCTGCCTTTTTTTTTTGCCATTCCATGGTCAGACTTATAGACCATTATCACCACAGTGCCCTGTGTGCATTTAAGGTGAATGTTCTTTCAGATATGGGAAATAAGGAATCTGTCATCTATGTAGCAGTAATTTAGTAGAAGTAACATCAGTAAATGAAGGGTTATCTAGCAGCAGTCAGTCACATTTCTAATAGCTGCATCTTAAAATCAAGTATAATTACAGACTGGGAAGGAAAAGCACTAAATCTTTGAGGTGACACGTGCCTGCTGAACATTGCTTTGATGGACTTTATGTGGAGGTATGAGCATCTGAGTGGAAAGGCAATGAAATATTTGATATCTTAGTGATACATTATGAGGAAATAGAATACATTCCTTGAGATAACTTTGTTTCTCTGCTCAGGAGCTTGGATTCTGCTGTTTGGTATGGGTTTTTTTTCTAAATCTTTTACTGCTTTGACTACCTGATATGGAATTTTACTTGCTGTTTTTAGTGTGTCACATATATGGGAATAGTGGGCCAAATACTGAGGCAAACTGAACTTCAATATTTTTAATAATGCCAGCAAAATACTGTGTAAATACTGAAAAGGGAAAGTTTTTTAAGCAAAAGATGTCAGGCTTATTGATATCCTGTGGTTCTGCAGGAAATAAAAGAGAAATACCTCCATTCCTTTGTCAAGCAACTTAGAATTCCTAGGGGAATTCAGGTCAGTGAGCATTTACCAATGAATCAGTGAGTATGAAGTTGGGATTGTGACATAGTTTTCAGTTTATTAACGTAAGTGACACAGATCTGGATGAGAAGGACCTACTTGATAGGAAGAATGACAAAAATAATTCCTTACACCTCTGTGCCTTCTTCAGGTAAACATTATTCTTCCACCTGAAAAAAAAATCCAGCTCAATTTAATAGTAAGTGTTATGAAACATCACGTAAGTCATGAGGGATCCTCATTAGTTGGAGGGGAACAAGTTTTGTTGTAACATTTAGATGAAACTTTTAAATCCATTTTTAAGACTCTGAATAAAATAAAATATTGAAAATACAGAAAGATTTCTGCCACAGCAGGACCTTGGAATATGGTTGGATTGCATTAGAGCTCTACTTAGCAGCAAGTAAAAATATATTTAACAACAAACGATAAAAGCTTTTTAACATCAATGTGTTTCAATACCTTTATATACTGAGATACCTTTGCTGCATTTGACAAGAAGTTGGTACACATCCAAGAGAAATTTTAAAATACAATTGTATTTTTAAAATACAAATGAGAAAATATTTTAAAATACAATTGAGTTTTGCCTGAAAAATCATCGTTTGCATATCAGTTGCTGGGGCCGTGTGTCTTGGTCTGTTTTAATTTGGCCTACATGTTTTCCAGCGTGGTGGGGGTGGAAGAGAGAGACTGTAGTTCTTAGATTGGAACAGTAGTAGATGAATGTCAAGAAATGCAGGGAATGGAAGAGCCAGGTGTCTTTCTGAAGGGGGTGGGGGAAGTGGCTTTGAGATTGGAAAGCTTACTAGCAGCGAAGACAGCACACAGAGGCAGAACTGAAAGAGATGTTTAAAATGGTTTTGAGGGAGGAGGGGAAAGAAAGAGAGTTCACGAAGAGGAGAAGTGTTTGTTTCTTACTTATAGTAGGGGTGGAGGGGAGTTGGCAAGATCAAATTAAGAAAGAATCCAAAATGTATGATCTTCAGCTTAAATTGGTGTGCATCCTTGAATTTTCAGAGGAAATGCCATAGAAATTGAGGGAATGGTGTTCATAAGGCTTTTATATCTCTTGGGTACTGATGATGTCAGAAACGTCATGTATACAAGGCAATGCATATAATTATTTACCCACTCTCACTATGAGAAAAGGAGTACTAAAATTATTTTGACATGTTTCAAAGTCAGCTCAGGAGAAAGAGGGGCTGAAAAAGGAGAGGCAAGGTTTTCAGACACTAAGAAAAGAAGTGCTTAGCAAAGGTTTTAGAACCTCTTTTGTGACAACGGCAGAAGAGCAGTGGGTAGGAGCTTGTTCCCTTGACATTTGGAGCTTGTAGGAGTGCTGAGGGTGTGCAAGGAAAGTGGGCTGCGAGAGTGCAGACATCTGGGTGGAACAAGGTTGCAGGCCCACTCCTTGAGGTGTGTTCAGTGGAGAAAAAGAAGACAAATTCAGGATAAAAATTGTGGAGGTTAGTTTTGCTTCTTGTAAAACCATTCCAGGCCCTCTCATTTATATTCTTGTTCTGTGTTTTGTATGTCTCAGCTTTAGTTGTGTGTGTGTATGTTTTATTTTTGTTACTGGTTTTAGGCAAAAGTTTCTGGACTCCTGTCACATCAGGGCCTCAAATCAGAAGTTCTAGCCCTGTGGCAATATTCACTAATGAATTTAAAACCGGTTAATTAAATACAAAACATTGTCTGGGCTTGATGTTCTTTGCTACTTAGACTATGGTAAATGTCTTTCATGCTTAAAGAAAGTGCTTCTGAGAAATGTAGAGAATTGTTTTTACTCCATAAAGCTGAACAGGGATTTGTGCAACTCTTGTCTAAATATATGTTTGTTCTATGGTTTATACACCCTTAGAAATCTTAGACATGGACTCCAGAGGTCTGTAAAAGGTAATTGAGCAAAGAAAACCTACTGCTTAGTAAGCTTAAAATACAGTGTCTTGCAGCTTTGCCGGAAAGTTTTTGTAGATTTGCAAAATTTAAGTAGTTGAGAACTACTCATCTGAATAACATGCATTCACTTAGGCTCCGTTGCTGAGTATGAACTTATTTATACTATCTCCCACAGAGACAATAATGAATAAAGCATGGAAAGTGCCCTTCAGTGCAAGCTTCTCAGGAGGCAGAATGACCAAAAAGATCCAATTTTGGAAGTAACACATGAAAATAAAAATCTGAGGATGTGGTTTACTGTCCTAAGGCAACCATAGTAACCCTGTAATACTCATCATCAACTGTGGTTCTACTCCAAAAAAATATTTTATGAATAGGAACCACTTTCTTGTGTATTCCCCAAAAGTTTCCTGAATCTTACTAGAAGCTTGTGTTTCTTTTTGCTTTCTTTTTTCATTTTCCTCAGCCTGGATGACATTATCCTACCTCGCCTTGCTCCCATCTACAAGAAGGGTCAGGGGGAGACCCAGGGAACTCCAGGCCTGTCAGTCTGACCTCAGTGCTGGGGAAGGTCATGGAACAGGTGATCTTGAGTGCGATCATGAAGCACATGCAAGAGAACCGGGTGATCAGGCCCAGTCAACACGAGTTCATGAAAGGCAGGTCTTGCCAAACTAACCTGATCACCTTCTGTGACAAAGTGACTCGGCTGCTGGATGAGGGAAAGGCTGTGGATGGATCTTCCTGGACCTCAGTAAAGCCTTTGACACAGTTTCTCCCAGCATTCTGCTACGGAAACTGTCACCTCTGGCCTGGCCAGGCGCACACTGTCCTGGGTGGAAAACTGGTTGGCAGGAGGGCCCAGAGAGTGGTGGGAAATGGTGTTAAATTCAGCTGGAGGCCAGTTCCAAGTGGGGTTCCCCAGGGCTCAGTGCTGGGTCCAGTCCTGTTCAATGTCTTTATCAATGACCTGGATGAAGGCATCGAGTGCTCCCTTAGCAATTTTGCGGATGACACCAAGCTGGGTGGAAGTGTGGATCTGCTGGAGGGTCGGGAGGCTCCAAAGGGATCTGAACAGGCTGGACTGCTGGGCAGAGACCAATGGGATGAGGTTTAACACGGCCAAATGCTGGGACTTGCACTTGGGGCACAACAACCCTGTGCAGCTACAGACTAGGAGAAGCCTGGCTGGAAAGCTGCCTGGAGGAGAAGGACCTGGGGGTGTTGGTTGACAGCAACTGAACATGATCCAGCAGTGGCCCAGGTGGCCAAGAAGGCCAGTGGCATCTTGGCTTGGATCAGAAACGGCGTGACCAGCAGGTCCAGGGAGGTTCTTCTCCCTCTGTACTCGGCACTGGTGAGACCGCACCTCGAATCCTGTGTTCAGTTCTGGGCCCCTCACCACAAGAAGGATGTTGAGGCTCTGGAGCGAGTCCAGAGAAGAGCAACGAAGCTGGTGAAGGGGCTGGAGAACAGGCCTTATGAGGAGCAGCTGAGAGACCTGGGGGTGTTTAGCCTGGAGAAGAGGAGACTGAGGGGAGACCTCATTGCTCTCTACAACTACCTGAGGGGAGGTTGTGGAGAGGAGGGAGCTGGGCTGTTCTCCCAAGTGACAGGGGACAGGACAAGGGGGAATGGCCTCAGGCTCCGCCAAGGGAGGTCTAGGCTGGACATTAGGTATGTATTTTTCAGAGAAAGGGTCCTTGGGCACTGGCAGAGGCTGCCCAGGGAGGGGGTTGAGTCACCATCCCTGGAGGTGTTTAAAAGACTGGTGGATGAGATGCTGAGGGGCATGGTTTAGTGATTGATAGGAATGGTTGGACTTGATCCTGGACGTCTTTTCCTACCTGGTGTTTCTGTGATTCTCAATAGAGGAATTGCCAGCAGTTTCCATCCCTTCTGTTTTATGCTGTTTAAGTACTTGAGACAGTTGCATGTCTGTTCTTTGAAATTTGAGTCACACTGTCACCTAAAGAAGGAATTACAGCATTGTAATCCAGTGGAACAGATTTTGAAGGGTCATTGTTACTGATGCGGGAGATGGCTGTTTGTTGCACATCAGAATTTCTCACACACTTGCTGCCACACTGACTTAATATTTGTTTACAACCATCTTCTTTTGTTGTTTGGTCTCTAAATTCACTACAAAGAGTCTGTCTTTGTTCACATTTTTGTCAAGTTCTGATCCCAAGCTGAAAGAAGATGAGGGGGTGGAAACAAAACACGTTCTATGCTATGACATCTGGAATTGTTGGTTTGGTATATAGTGCAGTTGATCTTGGCTGTTATTCATATATTCTAGGCTCTCAGTTACTAAGATTAGTAGTACAGTGGAGTAATCCAGATAAAGCAATGGATAATATAAAACACACGTACTTTATGCTGGGAGAACAACTTTTAACATACCTGATCCTGAAAGAGTGGTAAGTGTACTCTGCAGTGGAGCAGAGGTAATTAAACAATACTAGAGAGCAAGCTTGCTGTGAAGAGAATACGCTCCATGTGAAGTGATCTGAAGGCAGGTGAAGCAGGGAAACACTAGAACCACTAAATCCACAATCCTGAAACTCACTTGTGGGTAGCTGAGGAGTGATAGAAATAGCTAGGAGCATCCTTTTGGCTTTGAAGAAGAAGTGGAAAAGTATAGTTTTTACTTAGCTGGGTTTAATGGGTAACAGGCTTGAGTAGTGGCAAACTGAAATTCAGGAATGGCGGAAACTAGAGTATCGACAAGTTCTACATGGAGACATGGTGCTCTTGGATGAGTGGGTAGGATTCATTGTTGATCATAGGAATTGAAAGCCAAGCAGAAGTAATTCCTATTAATTTTTTTTTGCCAGCATCAGCGATTGTGGCTGAAGATAATAAAAAGAAGTATTGCTTGGTTGCTTATAATATTGTAGTGTACTCTGGAAAGTGATGCTGCTCTTGCCTCCAAGGGTTTGTTTTGCTGGTTGTTGATTGCTGGATAGCACAGTAGAACAGAGTAATTGATTGTGGGTACAGTTCTGAGTCAGCTGTACTTCCAAACTATCATTGAAGATTTTGAGGGACCCAGTTGAATCTACTTTTTTAAAAAAAAAAAAAAAATCCATGGATAATAGTTCTAATTTTACCCATTATTTTGGAACAAATTTTTTAGCAGACCCAAACACCTGCACACAGTGTAAATATATAACATTAGTCTGTGAATATTTCATGTTTCTCAAAGTTCTAGTGCTGTTCTTAGTTTTAATATGGCAATAATGCAGCTGTGTGTGTCTAGCAGAAAAGTTGGAAATAATTTGTGAAAAGTCAAGAAAGCGGTTTTAAATCTGACCCAGCAAGTCATTCTGTTTAGTCTAAGACAATAGTGTCCTAGATTTTGTTCAAAGGGCAGTCAGCAGTATAATTAACCTAGACAATCATGACTTGATTTATCAGAAGCATTTAATGAGGAACTTGCACTTCACTTCCTGGTCCCAGCCACCACATGCGTGTGTGTCTGCTACTGAAGTAATTTTCATATCTAATATAATAACACATCTAATACAATTATTTTATAAGTGTTGATTCTAAGCCAGTAGAACCTTTGGGTTGGTCTCATCTTCTGTTAGGAAGTGTCAAAAAGTCAAGTAATTTTGGTCATGTTTCTTTCATGTTGAAAATAAAATCAAATAATTTAAATATACTTTATTTTCCTAAATAGTTGCACTAACAGCCTGTTTAAATCTGTTGTAAAAGATAAGAACATGTATTTAGATATGCTATTTTGATGATAAGTTGTGTCAAAGTCTGTTCCACTTCTTAGCCCTATCCCTGCCTGTAATCCTACTATGATTCTAACAGAACAGTAACAAAAGCAAGTACTTTTTCAATTTCATCATAGGGTGAAGAAGGAGAACTTCCTTAACCATTCAGTAGATCAGGATTAGATAAGAGGAGGGCTGGATTTTATTCTAAGATTTGTCAGAGTCATTGTAAGAAACTGAGAAGAGAGCCATAAATCTTATTTTCCATACAGTAAATTTAAAAAGATTCTTAGTGTTTAGTTCTTTTATTTATTTGAATAGATTTTGATATCTTGCTTGATTTTTACTTTGCCTAACGCATGATTTCTCTAATGTGAGAATCTTGACAGTCTTTCATCATTATGTCTGTGCCCAAATTTAAAATATATGAAATTCCTCTCCCTAGCAATTTCAAACGATTGTCAAATGAAACTGAATACATGACAATTAATGCAACAACAATGAAAAATCTTGAAATTTTACAGAATCAGGTAAGCACAAATGTAATTTTTATTAATAAATGTTGAGATCTTCACGGCTGTTTGACATACTGTTCCAAATAAACCTAGTTAATTTAGTTTGCAAATCTCACCCAGAAGGTTTAAATTATTTTAAATGGGATAAAACTGAAGGAGGACTACATTTTCAGGTACATGAATGAAAGCTAATCTGTACTTAGTTTTAGAGCGAGTTAGGTACTTTATAGCACATTTAACTAGCAAAGAACTTTTTTGAGCAACTGCAGTCAAGTTACATGATTGCAGTAGGAGTTGTTTTTCTTTTGTGCATTTAAGTAGTTAAGTTTAAGTAGTGTGGTGAAGGTCCTTTCACTACATCATTGTTAAGTTAAAAATAAATCTGCTTCATTTATTACTTTAGACTGATATGAAAACAAAAGGAAGCCTGCTCTGGGTGTTGGATCATACCAAAACTGCCTTTGGACGTCGGAGATTGAAGAAATGGGTAACTCAGCCCCTCATGAAATCCAGGTGAGATAGCTCTTTATCTTAGGCTGAATTTACATTTTAAAATTATGGTGTTGAGATGCTCAATGTATTTATTGTTCTGAAGACTTGAGATCTACAATAGGGGTTACAAAGGAAATTATATGATTGAAGATAGGGATGTAATGCATAAGTTCAAAAGAGTTAAACTGCTCTTTTGGGCAGAGGGGGTCTTGAGTAGTTCAGAGGACTAGGTCTGGAGCAAGTTAGAAATTCCTATGCAGAAATCAGATTGGGTACCAATCCAGTTCACTATACTTGTTCAGACAATGGATGAGGATTGCATGCTGTTGGAGGATGTTTTATTCCTAAACTTGCCAATTAATGTTTGACATCTGTCTTGCTTCACAAGTATTTGCATTCCTAATGTATTTAATTTGTCCTAAAGTAGCTGTGGATGTTTCTGCTATCCTCGTAGTGCGTGTGAAATGTATTGCATATGAAAGTATTTCTTTTTATTAGTTCTGAAGTGTGATTGTTTGGTCACTCTTGTATTTTGAAATTAGCTTTATTAATGCTTTATTTTGTGATACTATTATGCTTGAATTTAATCATCTCTATCTTGAATTGGATTTTATCTTGTTTGATTTCTCCTTGGACTGTTGTACTTGAATATGTAGTAAATAAATATATACTATGGTATATTTCCTATACCATACAGGAAATCCCTTTAGTGTGATTCTCTAGTATAGGCTTTTTCTCTGTGTTTTACTATTGTAAATATATAAAAAACAGTTTTGCTTTTTCTTGATCTTTAACAGCTTTAAATAGCACGATATACCATTTTTTTTTCTCATTTTGCTGTTGCTGGTGATTTAGAAATGTTTCTGCACAGTTTTTTTCTTGACCAAATTGAATATGTTAGAGCACTAAAATTCTGAAGCATTGCTGCTTAATTTTCTTGTTAACCTTTTGTAAGAATCTTTTCTTAGTAGTGTAAGAGAAGCACGTAACTATTTTTTTCATTCTATTTTGTTAATTTAGAATATTAGAAACCTTTTTCATTCATGGGAGCCATGCTGGTCAGACTCTTCCATGCTGCAGTTTCGGACTCGGATTAAATAGGTTGATTTCACTATGCTTTTTATTTTAAAATTCTTCTGATAGTAGCTTTCATACATCTTACCCGCTTCAGAAAGGCTTTTGATGTAACTATCCTAAATAACAATAGACTTTGTGGAGGCTGAATGTGTGCCTGGTGTTCACCTTAAAAGCATATAGATAGAATTTCCAGGCCACTTTACAGGAATAAATTGACATAAATTAGTTTCTTTCTTTTCCTGCTCTCGCGGCACCTTTATGACCTTTTGGGAATGGTTTGTGAAGTTGTCAGCGCAGGAGCCAGATCCCAGGCTCTGGTGTGGCTTGAGGGCAGCTCTGAGGATGGGGCCGTGGAAAGGACCCATCTAACCTTATTGCTTCAGAAGAAAAGGCAGGTACCATTCAACAGTCAAATAATCAGAGGTCTTATCTGAATGGAGAAGATAGAACACTGCTGCTTGGGTACTTAAGACCTTCTTTCTTAGGCAGTAAATGTAGTTTAAATTCTCCCTTGCCTCAGTGCAGAAGCAGCCTTACAGTTTGCAGTTTTGGTTTCTTCTCTTTCTCCTCTGCTCTTTGCTACTTCTAGAGGTTGCTACTTTGCCTTTTCAACAGTACTCCTCAGGTAAAGCAAAAAAACCAAAACCAAGACCGCAACAATTTTGTTTCTATGTATTTCTCCTCTCCTAACACTGAATTGTAATTTCACCTACTTAACACATCAGACATTCAGCAGTATTGTTTCCAGTAATACACTCAAGTGCACTTAGAGTACATTCTCTAATAGTAATTCACCTGTGTCTCCTGGAGCAACAATTTCAAAAATGAGATTTCTATGCTCCGCCTTTTCCAGTTAGTGAGAAGGTGCATTTTCTTTGGTGTAACAAAAAGTAAGAGGGTGTAATTAGTGCTCTATGCCTTATAGTTGGAAATCGCTTGGGATGATGACTGAATTTTCAGGGTATAAACCATACAGTAGATTGAATAAAGTTAAAATGTGTACAGACAGCTCATCTGAGCTAACTTGAAGACATCAATTAGATCATTGGTGATATGTAATACATTTAGAAGAAAAGATTGTAGGCATAAATCATGCTACTGGTGAAAAAAAAAAGGCTTAGCCAGGGAAGGTGTTCTGTCCTCATTTATTCATCTAACTATACAAACATGGTGAGATAAGAAAGTGTGAGTCGTTGAGGACTGAGCTTTTTAGGAGAAATCAGGAAAGTCTTTGTTTTGTTTTGTGAGAGTTGTCTTTTTGGATTATGGAAGTGCTGTCTTGCCTTTGAAATTTAGATTCCATCCAGTGCCTCTCTCCCTAGCTTCTGTAAGGTAGACTGAGTGGAAGATAACCTGGAAAAATGCTGGTATTTGCCTTTGAGCGGAAAGAAAAGGAAGTAAAAAGCTGAGGTGGTTGGAATGGTTTTTGACTGAATGAAATGTGTTGTTTCCCTGCTGTGCTATGGAGTTTCAGGAGGAGGAGTAGACCTGTATGCTACTGTACTCAACAGCAGAAGGTCTAAGGACTTGTCTCAGGATTCACTGTGATTTTTGTGTCTTTGTATGTGTGCAACATGTAAAAATAATTTCTTTCCTAATGCAAAATTAATCTCAGAACCTTTGAAGATGATGTGAAAGTTATTGCTTTTTGAATAGCTTCAGGAAGAGGAGAAAGATAAGTTTAACACAGGCCTGGTTAAGCAAACCTGGATCTGATATGCACCCTTCTTGCTTTATTGCTGTATATAATGGGTATGTTGTCCAGTGGTGGTGGTATAAAAGAAATTGCAGGGAAGCTGTTGCCCTCATGCAGATAAGCCAAATCCTCATCTCTGCACAATGTGTCTTTGTTTGTGTTTCTGCCCATGGTTGCTGTCTCCCACCCTCATCTTTGCATCTCCCTTCCCTGTTTCTGAAGTGTTATGACTGGCTCTAAGCTATAGAGTTGCTGCTTGCCCAATCTGGAGTCCAAAGAGAGTAGGCAAATACGGAACAAATATTGCATCCTTTTCCTTGTTGGGGTAAATGATGGTTGTATCATGCTGAGAAATTTATAGGCACGGTAAGGGAATGTGTAGAACTGCATTCCTGTGCAGAGAACTCCGTAGCCTGTATGTATAGAAAGCATTGCATAAGAGACATTATTTTCCCCCAGCCCAATCTGTTCCTGGAGAGGTAGAATATCTTTAAATATCAGTGGCTGGACATCATGTGACATCATTTCTAGTACCTTAGCCAGGGAGAAGGTAAAGACTATCCAAGTGGAAGATAACCTGGAAAATGCTGGTGTGTGCCTTTGTTGCAAAAGTGCTTAGCTTATTAGTTAGAGAAGTATCTCCTGTAATATTTTAAAAAGCTTAAGTGTGTGGAGTGGGTAACTGGAAGTGATAAAATGTGTGTGTGACATGAACATGTTAGTTTGTATGAAGCTCTGTCTCTCTTTGGCGTCATATCCACTGTTTTTTTGTGGGCGTTTGTAGTTTGAGGTAGCTTAAACAGATGGAATAATCCACAAGTACCTACAGTGTATTTCTTTAATATTACTGTTGACTTTCCTTGTTTTTAATAGGTTATGTATGATATGCAGAGGCTAATGCACTGGGGCTAATGATAAGATTATGGAGAGCAGAATGCCCTACACATGGAATTCAGAAATCACACAACTACCAGCACAGAAAGGCTATTTGGTGCTTTGATGTGAATAGGCTTTGCTCTTGTCAGCCTGTGTTAAAATGGGAAAAAATAAACAACTCAGCCCCCTCACATATGCACACAACTTTATGTCTATATCTTGGGGATACACATATAAGTCCTGATGTACTGCAAGCCATGGGATATCCTTAATGTACTGGAGTAACCGTGGAATGAAAAATTAAAAGCCTTTAACAGAACAGAGCATAGTGTATATGGAAAACAAGTGATGATCAAAGGTTTCATCAATGTCTTGTGCCTCTGCTGTAAGAGAGAACTTGTGAGATGAGAGGTCAGTGCCCACCCCACCAGCAGGCCTGTCAGCGTACTTCAGCTTTATTGTGGTGCATAGTTCATGTTCTTGTCTCTAAGACACACT
Organism: Clamator glandarius; assembly: GCA_033459285.1. Taxonomy (NCBI): domain Eukaryota; kingdom Metazoa; phylum Chordata; class Aves; order Cuculiformes; family Cuculidae; genus Clamator; species Clamator glandarius. Next base: position 62,700 of record JAUNZM010001989.1, on the reverse strand, counting down.
GTTTGCCAGAGGTGAATATGGAACTTAAATACTTGAAACTCTCTGTGTAACACAGTTTCTTGCCTGTGATTATTTGTAGTCAATCTGTACTCATTAGGTCTTTTTCTAGTCAGAGCTGATGTTTAAATCTCAAGGAAGGAGAAAAATTGTATGTATTTAGAGAGTTACAATAAATATTTAAGCTATGTTTTGCAGGCTAGAGAAACCAAATGTTTAATTACTCCTCAAAAACTGGATTTCCATTTTTTTCCTGTTATCCTAGTAGCCTTTGTTGTGCCCCATTTCTTTTAGTTCTGGATGAGATGATGTTTTTATTAAGGCTGAATTGAAGCCTTAAAGTATTAATAATTTCTATTAGTTTGAATATACTTTGCCTGCAAAAGCACAGAGTGACTGTAGCTTAGCAGATTCAGAACTGCAGACAGTTCCTTATCTGCTACTGAAGAAAGGAATGTAGATTGTTATTACTAATGCAACACAACTTTTTTTTTTTGAGGAAATGTGCAGTAAAGCTGGGAAGAATAACATCTTTTTATAGTGATGTTGGAAACGACATGTTTCCTTATATAAAAACGGCTTGTTCTAAATTTTCTCACTTTGAATATATTGAATGCTGTTTTATTTATACTGCTACACGTGAAGTACAGTTCTAAATGAATGTCTTTGAAGTTTGACTTAGTGTTTGTTCCCGTAACTAAGAGATCTATGCAGTGAAACAAATCACCTGAAGGCAGAGAAATCCATCAAACCCATCTTAAATGGGAGTTAAGTTTGCCATTTGATATCATCATCATCCAGAACTGGATTAGAATCTTTTTTTTTGCAGCAGTGATTCAGGAATAAAATACATCCATTCTACACCCGAATTCGACAGGCTAAAATTTCCTCCTAAGAATGAATATTTTACAGCATCCGTGCTGATATAAAATGCACAAATGCAGGTTACAGCATATGCCTGAAATCTCAAAATTGTTGTAGTAAAGAAAAAGATTGCAGGATCATCACATGTATTCATTCATTTTTGCTAGCTGTGTTTTGGTGCCATTATGCTGTGTCTATCTCCTTATAAATGTAGTAATCAGGCATTCATTCATGTTGGCTAAAGCGGCTAGTTGTTCCCATTTTTAGCACAAATAGATGAAGTACGTTATGTATGAATATAAACAAAAGTATTTGATTATAATTTGCATATTTTATACAATCTTTTAACAGATGTGAAGGCAAAGCTAGTAGTACTTGTATATTGCTGTTAAGTATTTGAAATCCCTTCAGGAATATTGTCTTCTCATGGCTGCATGTTTGTTTTGGGGAATGTTGGACCTCTTTGGAGGGGTATGAGACATTAGGAGTTTCAAGAGTTAAATAACTTTATTATGTAGTAGAAAAACAGAACCAGAAGGACATTAATTTTTTTTTTAGGTTTTACTTCAATTTCACCATAGTAATAATCATATAAGAACTCCATTTGTACTTCTTCATTCTTGCTACTGCATAACGTTGCAGTTGTCACAGCACAATTTAAGTATGACAAGCTTTGTGGGATAAATTCCGGATCCTAACTTACCCAGTTACATTAGAAGTCAGAGGCAGACTGGTTTTTGGTTTTGTTTGCTTGTTCTTTAAAAAGACATATGCAGTTCATTGATATTTTGCATTTTCCCAATGTTTAAGTAGTGAATTTTCTTTCTTTGAAATCCTGTACTTAGGCAGGAGGCTGCTAGGCCTAGATCTAGATAATACAGATCATGGAAAACAGTGTTTGTTTTTTCTTATCCTTCATTATAATTTTTCAGATGCTGAATTTGTGTGACTGATGGTTTTACATATCATTGTGATCTCTAACCAGACTTAAAATAAATTTTATTTCTATACATACCCTGTGCTTGAGCTATCTCCTTACCATGATGAATGAACTCATGCTTCTTAGGTTTATTGTAAGTTAAGAGATTAAGAGACTTCTGATAAATTCATATTTATTTACCTTGTATAAAATTAAGACCATCTATGAAAGTTTTCTGCAGTTATTATATAGCAGTTAGATTGTCAGTTTCACTCTGCTTTAAATGTACTGATATATTATTGAATCTAAAAATATTAGTTTTGCTTTCTTGTGCAAGAGATCAGCAGATCTCTTAGCACACTAGCAACCAACAATCATGTTTTGATTGTTAAGATGTTCAAATGTTAATTCAGTGCAGTGCATTCATATCTGTAGCCTTATGATTTCTCAAAATAATTTTTAGTTCAGGATTCAATTTTTTTTTGCTAATTTTCTGTAATATTCACATACTCAACTGCAGAATAATATAAGGGAGTATCTCATTATTTAATTTCAAATGACTAGAATAAAAAATTCTGCAGGTAGATTTTGTTGTGTTTAAATACATTGCAAAATGATGTTAGTATTGTGTTAATTATGCTATTCTGAGATGGATAGTATTGCAGAAGTATCTGTGTTGCTTTTCATCAACTAACTTATCCTACGTTACTTAACACTAGGTTGTCTGGGAAATTGGATAGAGCTCTGATTCTTGATACAGTTTGTACAGAGGAGAAATAATAAGTTAATGTTGCATCTAAATAAAGAATGAAGTAGTACCCAGTTTATAAAACGTGAAACAGTTTCTTAGAATAAGCTGCTGAGCTTCTTTGTGTAATGCTAGATTCAAATTATCTAGTGATGTTTGGTTTTTTTCCAGATAATGTAGAGATTAAGAAACCTCAAGCTGTACATCAAATATCCTGAGTAATTGTGGAGAACAAATTTCTTTTAGTAAAATACAACTGAGCAGTATACTGTATTGGTGCTCAACAAAAAAAATTTGTTAATTGAAATATAAATGTTTAAAATTTAAGAGCATACTTTGAAATTAATTGCCTGGCGTTTTTTATACATCCTCTTCCCTGTTCTTCTTTCCTGATACACATGTAGTTTTATATAATTCTTCACTGAACTTCCTGGCTTTTTTTCCCTGAAATAGGAATCTCAATGTCTTTTGTTTACAGGTGGAAAAAATGGGTCATTTGATACTGAATGCCATTTTCCTGACCCTTTCTTATTTGTAGGATTAAAGCAGAAAGAGTGTGTGGATGCTTAGTTCTAGATTACTGGAGCTACAGTACCATAGCCATATGTGAGGGTGATTAAAGTGCAGATTAAGCTTTGAAGGGAGGGTTTGTTTTTTTTATTAATATCTGCATCTATTTTATATATGACTTTGTTTTCAATTGGCCACATATAATCATGATTTTTAAGTAAAGTGACTGTATTCTGGAACAGAATTCTGCTGCTTACATGTGTGTTTTATAATAAAAATACAGATTATTTTCTTGTTGAAGGTACATGTGTTTCTGATTTCACAGTTCAGTTCTCAGGAGGGTGCCAGGGTCTGAAGTATAGCAAATCTTAATATTTCTCTGTGAAAATGTAATTGTGGCTGATGACACTGACCTTTCAGAATTTCAGTGTAACCGCCCACTAGCTTCAGAGCTGCATACTTGGGATATTTTATTACTCTGTCACTGATATTATCACTTCTCAATTTCCTTTCCATTACCCAGCTGTAGTTTAGAGCAGCTCACTAATTGATGTACAAAGCTTAAATCCTGCTGTTTGAATACACTGTGTGGATGCCAACAGCTTGCTCTGCAGTAATTCGGTTGCCTAACTTTTAGTAATCCTGTCAGACCACACCAGATACACGATTGCGGCTCTTGAGGATCGGATTTAAAGCTCAGATATGTTCTATGCTGAAAGCAGCCCCTATAAGTCTGAGTGCTTCCAGTGACAGTTGCTGCTATCTGCTGCCCAGAAGAGTGGGAGAAATGTTTAGTTTTATGTATTGGGATTGCTGAAAGAGTACACAGTGGTGGGGAAGAAGGTGGTATTCTTATGACCTGCAACAGGCATGCTAAGCAGAGCCTACAAAGTCTGTTTTCCTCAGGGCTGGGAAAAAACAGTCTTGTAGGATAGTGGGATATTTTGGGTCCTTTGGCATAGGAGTCCAGTTCAGAGATAACAGAGTGTGTTCTCCAGGTGCCCAGGAAACTGGAAAAAAGGAAACAAGTCAGCCCCTCCCAAGGAGACCTGAGGAAATACAGGCTGGTCAGTCTCACCTCTGTTTCCAGCAGTATCAGGGAGCAAATCCTCCTGGAAACTGTTCTAAGGCACATGGTAAATAAGGACATGATTAGTGACAGCCAGCATTGCTTCACCAAGGGTAAATTATGCCTGGCAAACTTGATAGCCTTCCATAATGGAGATACAGTTTTGGTGGGTAAGGGAAGAGGCAATGACATCATCTTCTGGGACTTATGCAAAGGATTTGCCACTGTCCTGCACAGCATCCTTGTCTCTGTGTTGAAGAGACATGGATTCGATGGATGGAACACTTGATGGATTAAGAATTGGCTGGGTGATTGCACTCCAAGAGTTGTGATTAGTGACTCTGTATCCAAGTGGAGACTCATAATGAGTGGCATTCCTCAAGGGGTGGTACTGGGACCAGTGTTGCTTGACATCTTTGTCACAGATATGGGCAGTGGGAGCGAGGGTATGCTCAGCAAGTTTGCTGATGACACCAAGCTGTTTGGTGTGGTCAACAGGCTGGAGGGAAGGGATGCCATCCAGAGGGACCTGGACAGGCTTAGGAGGTGAGTCTGTGTGCACTTCTTGAAGTTCAGCCAGGCCAAGTGTGAGGTCTTGTACCTGGGCTGAGGCAATTCAAGGCAAAATTACAAGCTGAGCAGAGGATGGATTGAGAGCAGACCTGAGGAGACGTTCTTGGGGTTGTTGGTTGATCAGAAGCCCAACTAATCATAGAATCACCAGGTTGGAAGACACCCACCAGCTCATTGAGTCCAACCCTTCCTGCCAATCACTAAACCGTGCCCCTCAGCACCTCATCCACCAGTCTTTTAAACACCTCCAGGGAAGGTGAATCAACCCCCTCCCTGGGCAGCCTCTGCCAGTGCCCAATGACTCTTTCCATGAAAATTTTTTTCCTAATGTCAAACCTAAACCTCCCCTGGTGGAGCTTGAGGCCATTCCCTCTCCTCCTATACCCTGTCACTTGGGAGAAGAGCCCAGCACCCTCCTCTCCACAACCTCCCCTCAGTTGTTGTAGAGAGCAATGAGGTCTCCCCTCAGCCTCCTCTTCTCCAGGCTAAACACCCCCAGCTCTCTCAGCTGCTCCTCATCAGGCCTGTTCTCCAGCCCCCTCACCAGCTTCGTTGCTCTTCTCTGGACTCGCTCCAGAGCCTCAACATCCTTCTTGTGGTGAGGGGCCCAGAACTGAACACAGGATTCGAGGTGCGGTCTCACCAGTGCCGAGTACAGAGGGAGAAGAACCTCCCTGGACCTGCTGGTCACGCCGTTTCTGATCCAAGCCAAGATGCCACTGGCCTTCTTGGCCACCTGGGCCACTGCTGGCTCATGTTCAGTCGCTGTCAACCAACATCCCCAGGTCCTTCTCCTCCAGGCAGCTTTCCAGCCAGGTCTCTCCTAGTCTGTAGCTGCTCAGGATTGTTGTGCCCCAAATGCAGGACCCGGCATTTGGCCTTGTTAAACCTCATCCCATTGTACTCTGTCCAGCAGTCCAGCCTGTTCAGATCCCTTTGGAGCCTCCCGACCCTCCAGCAGATCGACACTTCCACCCAGCTTAGTGTCATCTGCAAACTTGCTAAGGGAGCACTCGATGCCTTCATCCAGGTCATTGATAAAGACCTTGAACAGGGCTGGACCCAGCAGTAAGCCCTGGGGAACCCCACTTGGAACTTGTAATTTGAGACAGGAATACTGAAAGATAGAGAGGGACTTTTTATAAGGGCATGTAGTGATAGGAAAAGGAGGAATGGCTTTAAACTGAGAGTAGGTTTTGATTAGCTATAAGGAAGGAATTCTTTACTATGGAGGTGGTGAGGCACTGCAACACGTTATCTAGAGAGGCTATGGGTGTTCCATCCCTGTAGATGTTCAATGTGACTTTGAGGAACCTGATCCAGTGGAAGGTGTCCCTGCCCATGGCAGGGGGTTGGAACTGGATGATGTTTAACGTCCCTTCCAACCCAAATCATTCTATGAAGACAGCAGGCTCTTTCCCCAGTTTCTGCAGTGCCTGTGGAAGAATACATCTGTTATACCTGTGCTCCATTTTTTTGGTTTTTTTTGTTGGGGGGGGCATTATTGTAAGTCCTGACATTGTACAGCAAGGCTGCTTTGGCAATACGTATGTGTCATTTGTGCAGATGAGGAGATAGCTTATTGTTCTAGTAGAAAGCAGTATGTCACTGAAAAAAATATTGCACTTAAATGCTGCTGGATTTCTATGTATCCAAGTGCACATCCTGTTATGATGATGTCTCTTTCACATGCTGTGTGATAAAATTTAAAGTACTCTTAGGTTTAGCTGCCTTCAGGGCCAGAGGCCTCTGACTGCCAATCTGTTGTAATGTCTGAAACCAGTGGAACTGCCTAATTTTGTGTATTTCCTCATGGATACTATTTGTTAGCAGCTGCAGGGGCAAGTGGCAAGGTATTTCTGTGATAAAAGACATGGGCAGGACAGGCAGTCTTCCCCAAAATGTTACATTTTTGTTGCATCTTTACTTTTTATCCTGTGTGCTGACTGACCTCTAAGCATCTTGCTGATCTGTGAGAACAAACATGAGCTAGGCTGTTGTTTGCTTTGTGTACGCTTGTCCGATATACAAAGTGTTGGTCTTAACCTGCAAGTGTGGACAGACTCGCGTGGGGACTTCTGAAGTTTCTTGTCTCTGGAGGAGAATGTTGTGATAAAGCTTACTTGACATTCTGGGAGAAAACACAAGGATTTTAAAATGAGCACTGGGATATTCTGTGGATTTTTAAAGTTTATTGGAACATCATGTTTCAGATTCATCCTCACTTGCGGGAAACTTTCTGAATGCCAGCTAAAGCCTTCCATTGCACTGGTACCCACAGAGCATGCCCAGTGGCACATTGCTGGGAGACTGAGGGAAGGTGTCATCTGGAGCAGATGTTCTTGTGAAATCACAGCAAATCTTAGCACAGCTTTCTTCTGGATGACTCTGCTTTGCGGTGCACAAAGCTACCTCAGAGGCAAAGCTGGAACATGAAAAAGCTATATTCAGAGGAATCATGTTATTCAGCTTTGACGCGTCTCTTTCACTGTTGTCTTACAGTGAGCTCACTGCCTTTTGCTCTGTTTCATTTGGGCTGCATGCACTGGCGATACTTTGGTTCACTAGCTCCTGAAGATAAACTCCTAACCTGTACGTTTTGGATTCACTCATACCTTTAAACTCAGTTTTTCCTAGAAAGCAGCATTGAGGCAGTTTTGTGGCGCAGAAAGCAGAAATGAAGTTTCTTTTAGCTTTGCCATCTACAGCCAGTTCCTGAATATATTATTGGAAGTTGTAGCGGTGCCATTAGCAGCAATGTAAACCTAGATGAACCTTGATAATAGGTTCTCTTGTTTTCTGCCAGTGGCTGCAAGGACATGATTGTAAGGGAGATACAAATAACTATAGAATTGTTTCTTCACATAAAAAAAAATGTTTCATTATTGATTGACTTAAGTGTTGAAATATGGGCGTTAATGTTTTGGGGGGAAAAAGCAGGTTACAGCTTTTTTTGGGAAAAAAAAAAGCCATAAACCCAACATAGTTTTGATTCATGTAATTACATTTGATCCAGACCAGCTATTGGTAGAGGGCCAAAATGTTAACCAAAGTATGCTACGTAGAGTTCAAGTGTAAACTCCTCCTTGCCCCTCTGCCAGGTACTTGTCAGCAAATTTAGGGTTGGATATACAATATTGAGTGTTGCTGGTATTATGTACTGCTAGAAGAACATCTAAACATGGACACTGTATTGTATATTTGGCTGTTCTGGGCACAGAGAGGGGATATTAAGCTTATATCCAGGATCTGGCTAGCATCTTGAATGAAAGCTCAAGATCCTCTGCATTTCTGAATTCTTCTACTTGCCTTGTCATGAGAAAGCAGCCCTAGTCAAAGTTTAAAAAAAAAACCAACAAAACCAAAACAAACCAAAGGGAAATGTTCACTAGCTACATGCCTTCCCCTCAGAGAAACACAAGTTTTATTTATTTATCTTCTGATTATTCTTTTGCAGTGAAATAAATGCCCGACTTGATGCTGTGTCTGAAATTCTGCTGTCAGAATCCAGTGTGCTTGGTCAGATTCAAAATCTTCTTTGTAAGCTGCCAGATATAGAGAGAGGCCTCTGCAGTGTTTTTCACAAAAAGGTATACCCATAATAACCATAATTTATTATTTCCTAAATGACATCATGCTGTCCTAATGTACTTGCATAGGTTTTGAATGTTCTTTTAAAAAATGTTCTTCTCGGCAAGACTGAGGCTGACATAATAAAAGGATGCAAGTTTATAAAAATTATTCAGGTTTATAAAAACTACTTTTGTCTGATGGTAGAATCTTATTTGTTGTGAGTGAGATGCTGGTAGGAGAAATGTCTGAGTAGGGTTTTAGAATGCATACATTGTATTGATAATGCTGACAGGAAAAGCATCTAGAATACTCATGATTAGCGGCTGAGGTCAGCGAGATGGGATAATACTATAGGTCTTGGTGCCATATATTATTTCCCTTTGAAACAAAGCATTGTATTCTGTATGCTTACTTAAATTACGCATGCAAGTGAAACCACTCGGCTGTACTTAGCTGTTTTTAAATTAATGTTAATTTGTGTATAAATTCTGTAATTTGGATCTCGCTTGCACATTTTATTAAGAATTACTTATTATAAGACACTGACAATTCTTAGTTGAAGCAGATTAATGTGCTAATAGCACCTGTGCAGTACTTCATGTTCTTTTATTTCACTGTTATATTTAGAGGTTTTGACAGTTTGTTTTAGATAAAGGAATAGGTGGGTAGAGGAAGAGCAAAGCTGTAATTTCTTTTTGGATGGTACAGCACAAAGGTTTCCTCTCTTTGAAAATCTGAAACTAATTTCTGGTATAATTTTTTAAAGCCCTGATATGTTGCAGTGTTAGGCACATGCAAAGACTCACGTTTCAACTAATGGATACAGAGATCCAGCCATAATGAAGTTGTGTGCACCAAGTTCCCATCCTTTAAAATGCACTGTAGCCACATGATACAGTTGTTCTTTCAAAACAACTGTCCAGGAATTAGACAATTCGCTTTTTAATGGTTTAACATTCCAGGTTGAGTGATATGTCATAAGGTTTGTAAGGATACATCTTTATTTTACAGCATCCTGGCAATTCTGTCCTATGTTTCTTTCCTCTCTTTCCCCTCTTTTTTTTTTTTTTCTGGTCTATGTATTTTCCTTAAAATGTTGTAGGACTGCTTACCCTTCACTGCTTTAAAGATGTAATTTAGGTGCAACCAGTCAGTGGCCCTGGATTTTCTTGTTGTTTTTGGAATGAGGTGACAATGTAGTTTGTCTTGACAACAGCCACTGTAGCATGAAGATATGTGTCTAGTGAATCAGATGTTGGAAAGAATTAGCAGGGGAGAAGTACTCCAGCAAAATCTATTGGAAGGGTAAATGTGGAGGCAAAGCCTCGAACACACACACACACACACACACACACACGTTTCCTTTCATGAACTAGCTTCCCTTGGTAAAAATCTTGTTTGTCATCCATTGCAGAATACTGTGGAGGATGGCCAGAACAGTGAAGGTCTTTGGGACTTTGAGGAGATGACAGTGTCCCTGAAAGACAGAGTCTGGTTTGAATAAAGAATCAAAAGCATACTCTGGGAAACAAATTCTGCATTCTAGGCAGACATTGAATATGAAGCCTGAAGAAAGGTCCCTTCAAAGCAGATACAGAGTAACTGGCTATTTTTTTTTTTCCAGAATGCCCAGTAAATGCTGCCATTTCAGTTCCCACTAGGGAACTTTCCAGTTCCGTTAATCCCAGATGTCAGTCTTCCACAGTGAGGTTTCCTGCAATTTCATTCCCATTAAGGATTCCTAAACTGAGTGGAACACTCTGATGGCTTCACTAAAGGAATATTCAGGCCAGTTATTTCAGTGTTAACTGCAGGAGAAATAGGTGAATGTGACAAATATATGATACTTCACCCCGTTAGACTTCGGTGACATTAGTATTTGAGGAGGTATGTTTCACAAAGTGAGACCTCTGAAGGTTACAGAGGTGGCTGAATTGTTTCAGTCCTTCCAAACGTTTTTCATTCAGGTCAGCCACTGCATAACTTTTATTGTGCAATGCACTTTGCACCAATAAACTCTAAAGGAGGGAGAAAAGAAGACCAGGCAAAACACTGCTCTGTTTTGGAACTGACTTTGCAAGGCAAAGCATCCTTATGGGAGCTTTACTGGTTGATAAACATCATTGTTTATTTTTGTGGTATAATTTTTTTAGCACATCTGCTAATGAGACTTATCTGGTAGTATCATTCAAACTGGCAATTGGTAGTCTGACCTTCTACAAGTTCCCATTACCACCAACCCAAACCACCACGCCCCATTGCTGCTCTACCCCCAGATATGATAAATATTGAATTAGAACAGCGTTCTTGAAGTGATAATTAGATATTACCTTGGAAATCATGTTATCGGCTCCAAGTTTGCCCCAGCCTGGAAAAGGACTTTGAGAATGATTAAGGAGATAAGAGCCATGTTACTGTTGCTGTGGAGAGCAAAATTAATACAAGGACTGATTGTTCTCGGTTCCTGTAGCTCCAGCACCTGACATCTTGCCAGGCAGAAACACTGTCAAGAGCAGAATGGCATCATCCTTTTCTATGTCAGGAAAAGGATGGCTGGAGATGAACTGTTTGAAGTCTTCTTGGTAGCAGTCAGAAGTAGACTTCAAAAGGAAAATGAGAAATGGGGATTTGTCAAGAGTTTTGTCTAAGTAGTGTCTGGAGCTGATGCAGAATTAGATATTGCTGGCAGACACATTGATTCAATGTTTTCCATAACGAATTCAGCCCCTGGAGAAAGCCACCAAATAGTAGAACAAAATTTAGGCCACATGCATTTCCTTTTGTGATCTGTGTCTCAGGACAGTGGGAAATAAGAATGTCAAGACCCTGCATTTTTTGTCTCAGTTAAAGTAATAACTGCTTAGCCTTGCCTTGGAGCACACAGAATGACACAAGAGCAGAGATCTGTGCTTGGATTGGTCTAAAACCCAGTACAGAGTAAACATGCCATCAGCACATTCAGAAATGTGTCCTACGGAGGGGTATCCTGATGTTGCCTGCTGGTTTCAGACCTGGTTTCGTGTAATGTGTTTCTGGAGATAAATATTTATACAGGCTCAATCCCTAAATGTTTCTTTATACCCACTGCTCAATAAACATTATTTTTTGACTAAAGCTCAGTCACTGAAATGGGCAGGAATCATAACAACAAATGGTCATTGAATTTTTAGAACACATTACAGTGAAGCTGTTTGTCTGAACTCTTACACAAGGAGGGTGATCAATAAGCAAACCTTAGCAGGGTGTGTAGCAAAATGTCATTTCAGCTCAGTTTATTCTGCTCCTATCTTCAACTGTAGGCTCTCCCCTGATCGGAGTTCCTCAGAAGTTGCTGCACTTCATAAAACCTGTACTTAGCAGGCTGCTCACCTGTGCAAAATAAAGCAGGCAGTTGCTGCAAGGTGGGATATTCGGTGCTTGGCTGCGCACAGCCTACTTGTGGCATTTGACAATCAGTTTTCCAGTGGATACTTCACTACCACATTGTCACATTTGGACCTCCCTGAGAGGCAAACAGGTCAGATTGGTGCCAAGTGTTTAAAATCTTTCACATAAGATTGTCAACCCGAATGATGCTGAAAACGTGCCCTTTCTGATATTTTTTATCTTATTAAATCAATTCCTGTTATATGTGCTCAGAAAAGTAGTTACTGTTTGTATAGAATTTTTAAAATAAATTCTCCCCATAGTATAATATACTATTGAGTTCTGCTGACATCACAGAATCACAGAATAACCAGGCTGAAAGAGATCCACTGGATCGTCGAGTCCAACCATCATATACCTTACATATACCAGACACACACATATATATATATATATGTCTATACCTTACATATACCTTACATATACCAGACATATATATATATATATATATATATATATATATATATATATATGTCTATACCTTACATATACCAGATATATACCTTAATTTTTTTTTTTACGTTTTTGCTTCTATGGTAGCAGTATGCTCAAGTTGCATATAATACACTTCAATATTTTAAAGAATTTGCATCACAGATATTTTTAGATTTGCAATACAAAATGCTGATTTGAACAAATTCTTCCTCATTAAGCTGATTAACATAAATAGTGTCATAACAAGGAGCCATATAACCTTGAAAAAAAATTCCTCACCTTTCCTAAACCAAAAATAGTATGCTCACTATGCTAAAAATGTAAAGGTACTTTGTTACAGTTTGAAAGGAATGGTAAACATATGCTGCATTTCAACTCCCTGTTTTTTTCTTTAAAATACCTTTAACTTGGAGTGGTCAATAGCTGTCAGCTCTCTGTGGCTTCCTTTTAGATTTGTTGGAAACAATTTCACTAATGCAAGCAAGGCTACATTGCTTTCAGTGTTGTTGTTGAAAGGGTGTTAGACCTGGAATACTGCTGTGCATCTTTCATGCTTTCTTCTCAGTGGCAGCTGTCCCATTTTCAATACAGCCTGATAAACTGCTGTTTGAAGGTATTGTTTGGCATTGCTGTCAACTCTGAGTTTATTTTTCTAGTGCCAGAGGAGCTGTAGCTATCATTGACAGCATTTTGAAATTAGGCTTCAAAAATAGCATTGAATAAGTTCTTGAGAGTCTTTTGTGAATGCAAGACTATTAATCCTGCTTTATGGAAAGCAATTTTACTGTATTTTAAACACTTCTAATTTATAATGGTGTTATATATCTTTTGTAAGGTTACTTAGAATTTAAACAGAATCAGTCGCACTCTAATGGAGCCCAGCTTTTTGGCGTTCTTTTTATGCCTTTGTTCCAAGTTATCTGTTTGCTTAGTAGATCATTTTTGCAGTGGAGCCATTAAATTTTAGATGCAAAGTCCTGCAGTGTTACTAAAATCAAGCTGGGGAAACAGTAACACTCCAAATAAGCACAAAACAGGTATAGTTTCTTGGGAATGTTGTGTTTAACAAAGCTGCTTATGGTAAAGCGTACTGAATTTTTCTTATTCTTCAAAGATATTGTAGACTAGCTCACAGTAGAATCAAACATAACTGGCAGATGACTGCTGTGGTGTAGGTTATCAGAGTGACTGTGAGAAGCTTCAGTGTGTTCATTAAGCGTAATTTGAGAAACCTCATGATTACTTTCAGAATTGTTTATGTTATCTTTTATACACGACTAAGTTTAAGGTTTTCTCCCTGCTGATTTTTTTGTAGGTGACATTGCTTTGATATCTAGCTTCCTTCTCATGTTGAAGCCTCACCTTCACCAGCCTTGCCACCTTTGTTGAAGAACACCTCAGAGAAGTGTTCTTATGTATTCCTAAAATATTTTTTCCCACTCTTGTGAAGATACTGCACTAATGAAGTCCCTATTTGGTTTCTTTTTTTAAAGAACAAATCGACAAAAGACCTCAAACAAACACCACCTGTTCAGCTGATGTATTTCTTACTGTCCATATTTGCTCATTCTTCTTTTCTGGACTTTGTTCTCCCATGATTCACTTAATGCTATCTGTCAGGGACCTACTTTGCAATTTCATGTGGCAGGGCTTCAGCCTTTGCTTCCGTGAGTACATTTTGTAGTCAAGGGAAGTCTTGCAGAATTTTATTCTTTATCTGCATCAAGGATGATGATGATGCAGTTAGTCATACTACATTTTAGTTTGACTTTGAGTCAAAGCCTGGATTTAGCATTTGTTTAGTCTTTCAGACATTTTCTTTGTGCTTTGGCTTCAAATGCATTTTACTGCTTTATTATTTTGTGTTCTTTTGTTGTCAGAGCTTTTACAAAATGGAATAAGTAAGTTCCTGATAATCAGAAAGATGTTGACGAATAGCAAAGAACCAAAGTTTTCATGAGGCTGAATAATAGATTGTTTGTGATGAAAGATTAAATTATTATAGTTTGGTTAAATTGATGATTAAAGTAGAACAGAAGGTTTAGAGATATTTGAAGGGCGTTAACAGCAGAGAGGGAGTTGAGTTAGAGTAATATAAAAAAATAAAACAAGATATTGGGATTAATTTAATGGAAAGGAAATCTAGCCTGTCAGAAGTCTTATGTGATGGTAATTACTGCTCTATAAATTAGTTTCTGAAAGAAAGTGGTAAGCTCTTATTATCTTGGAGTATAAGGGCCTGAGAGTAGAGAAAAAGAAATGTAAAAAAATTGAGCATTTGCAGTAAAAAAGCCTAATGGGTCTCTTCTATCTCTAAATTTCCATGAATCTAAATAAAGATGAACATAGATTTTCTGTAAACACTCAGAATGTAATATCTCTGGCCTTTCTGAATGTCATGAAATGTGGTTAAACTGCATATTCCTTTAGTCAAGTATCTACCAACCTTGCCTGTTTGCTCTGACAAGTTCAGTTCTTCAGCATACAGACATGCTTTGGGTTAGTTTGAGGGTATTTTAACAGATACTGGCTTTATGGTTACTTCAGTTACTTTTAGTTACTCATGTGACTGAATACATTTTAAGTGGCCAGAAATGATTTTAATTTGATTCTTGTTTAATATAGTCTTTATGATGAAGCAAATCAGTGACCATAGCAGTTAACGTTATAAATTATTTACTTTCTTGCCTTATTGTTGTCAATTGCCTTACAACTTCCAGTGTCTATTGTAGTTTGCCAAGGATGCAGGTCTATATATGTCTTTATTCTGTATTTATACAGCATGGAGGCCACTCTACCATTGCCAGTCACAATAAAGATAAGTGTTTCATGCTAAGAGGGCTAAGGCTGTAACTAGAGTTTACCTTAATTTATTTTACATGGTGTTCAGAAAGTTGCATTTAGACAGCGTTCATGTTCTGAAGGGCTAGCAGGTGTTACAGAGCAAATGTTCTTTTCCAGCCTAGAATTTTTGTTAAAACTTGCTTCTGTGTTTGCGTACAGAAGTTATTTGGGAGAAATTGCAGCAGAGTAATAGATGAGGGAGTTGTCTTATTTCTTCCATAAGGGTATAGGAAGTAATGAGAAACAAATGTTTACCTCTGGAGAGAAACTGAAAGAGAAGGGGTGGCAACATAAAAATACTAATGTGTTTTATAAAATAGCGATTCACCGGGGCCTGCAAGTTCTGTAATCCATTCTACTGATCACCAGAAAATACTGACTGGGACTTAAATTCTAGACTGTGTGTTGCGTGGGTAGGACAGAAGAAAAATGTAGGAAGAGAAGCATGCAAGAAAATGTGACATAGAACAAATGTTGTAATAGAAGCATGTCCTACCCCATTCTTTGCATCCTCAGGTGGGGAAAAGAAACTTTCTCAGCGCTGTCAGTCAACTGATTGGAGTAATTCCAGAAGGCTGAAGAAAGAGTATTTCTACAGATCAGTAGAATATGAAAAAAATTCAGCATAATTATTAATGGGCAACTTTTTTCAAACTTTCTGAACTGGAAATGTCCTGGAGTGCCACTGCATTCAGTAGGGTTTGAAGGCATCAAGTGTCTCCTAAGAAGGGGTTGCAGATTGTGGTGTCAAACAAATGCAGACTTAATTCCACTTCAGAATCTGTAGTACCTAATTTATAGGTGGGACATTGAGTACCATGGTTAACAGACAGCTGAATGGGACAACTGAGTGAGGGGATTAGCAGTGTACCAGGAGGTGGGATGTTTTGTTGGAGTTGTTAACTGCTTGCAAAATCCTGACCCTGACTGCTAATTCTTGGAAATGGTCTAAAGATAACAAACTGTGCTGATGCTTAAGAGCGGCAAGGTTCCAACAGCAAAATATTTCAGCCACATCAAAAGTAATTTTAATGGTTAAAAAAGAAAGAGACAGAGTTTCTTTTTTGCAAGTGACTGCTTTTGGTGTGAAGCTGCTTGGAAGGAACCAATATGCTCCTACTCTGCGAATATGATGAAGCCAACTCTGAAAGCAGTGTGCTGTTGGCTCCAGTCTGGGAGATTCCCTTTTGATGAAATCCTGGCTACCTGCCTGAAAGAGATAGATAAATCTCTTTCACAGCTCTGTAGAAAGGAGAGAGTGAAAGACAATGACTGGGTTGGTGTATTCTTGGTCTTCTCATCACATGGACCTGGGAGTAACCTTCCAGAGGGTGAAGCTGGCAACAGCTACAAGCGCTCTAAGCAGTGACTGCTAGTTTTCTATTTCTGTGCGTTTCTTCCTTGTTCCTCCCTTTCGACCCTTTCCTCCCTTTCCCCCTTTCTTGTGATTTGCACATTATTAGCCCACTTATTCTACTATTTGTTTACTGTGTGTGTGTTACACATATACATCTAGCAAAATAAATAAATTATGACAATGATTAAAACAATTAATATACTTTATTAACCTTGTGAATGCGATAAGATTATGCAGTTGTGTTACAGTCCATACATTTTAACAGTATTTTGTCTCATTTTCAAAAGCAAAAGAACACTGTAGGCTTTAATGAAAATATAGTATATTGTAATGATTAAGGCATTGTTTCCCTTTGCAGTGCTCAACCCAAGAGTTTTTCTTGATCGTCAGCACTCTATCTCGTCTGGAAGTGGAAATCCTAGCTCTTGTTCCACTCATACATTCCCACGTGAAAAGTCCTGTATTACAAAGTGCACTATTGGAAATCCCAGAACTCCTTTCCCCAGTAAAGCATTATTTAAAGATCCTTAATGAAGATGCGGCCAAGTAAGTAGAGAAAAGAACTAAATCTTCTGTGCCTCATAGGCTTTCTGACTAAATTTATTTGGTTAGGCAAATTATGCATCTTGGATTAGTACACCTTAATTTTGTATTTTTGGTTTTATATTTATGTGTTTAGAGATTGCTTATAGCTAAAGCAGAGGTGGTTGTTTTCTATGGCTTATATATTTTCTTTTAAAGTTAAATTAGGAAAGCAAGTATTTTGCCTAGTGGGTGTCTGCCTCAGGCTGAATACTTTTTTGAAACATTTTCAGCTCTTTTGGGGAATTATTTTAAGGCATAATGTGTTTTGCTCATGTTAATTTGTTTGACAACTATTAAATTATGTTTTTAAATAGAGGAGCTATTTGTTTTCAGGAAAGACTTGACCTTTAGCAAAGTGGCTGCTCTGCTGTCAGGAATATGCCTTTTGCAGTTTTCGGCAAAAATTTGTCAAAGCTTTGAGTGCCCCCCTTTCTTTTTTAAAAATCTCTTTACATGCTCACTAATGACAGAGAATATGAAGTTGAATAGCTTTGAAGATTCCATGCAGCCTGTGTGCTTTTTACCCCCTCAGAGCATTTCTGGGGATAGTGTCTTTTTCATGGACTCTTCTGGAGAATGACCTAACAAGCAGCTACCTCAGGCACTGGGTGCACTCAGGCTTTTCCTTGCAATTGCAGTCTTGGACAAGTGGCGTGAAAGTATGGAAGCTGTCTGCTCTTTTTTGTCTTAATTCTTTGTTTGTCCAAGAAAACAAATGTTGACAAGGGAAGAAGATGTTAAATTGGAAGGAATATGCATTATAACGGAGAATGTCTTTAAATAATTTGTTGTGCATTGTTTCTTCTGAAGAACTGCTGTCTTCATTGTTACTCCTAGATCATAGTTTTGACCACAGGAAGAAGATAGCAGGAGCCTTAAAATGCATAACAGTAAGGCAAGCACATGAGTTCAGTGAGGGAGGGATGTGTAAAAGCTCTCAGGGACAGGATTTAGTGGGAAAATATTTGTGGCCAGTAAATGACACCATGTTTCAAGAAAAAAAGCATTATAAAAGCATCTAAAACAATTTCTCTCATAACACTAGACACAGAGACAGTATCCTTTCAGTCTAGTTTTTGCATGTTGAGAGGTCATTTTGAACAGAAACACATCCAGCTTTATGTCCAGGTCATCCTAAGCTTCACTGCTGTGAGCACGTTTCATTTAACTTTGACCATTTCCTTGTATAATATTGTGAGATATAATTGACCTAGAGATTCTTCGATGAAAGATGTGCTGTATAGTTTAATTTGTGCTTATACTGGGGCTACATAGTCTTGCTCTATTATTTTCAAAACATTTTATTTTAAAGATATTTTTTATCTTTCTCCAGCTGAGATTTGATATTAAAGATTTAAGAATTAAAGCCTAGAATTTAGTTTATTTGCTTCTGAATTACAGACAAATGCAAAGTGTAGAAATTTAGAAGTTGAGAAGGGTAGAAATATTTGCTGTGCCTGTTGGTCAGATGGGATTTTTACTGATGGTATCAAATTATAGCTGTGGCACATTATGACAAGACAGAGTGCATCTTATTTAAACTAGCTTTACTGTAGGTAGGTTTTAATCTATGACTGTTTTCTGACACCGTTTTCATGATGGCTAGAGTAGTATGTAAAAATATGAGAGAATAGTGTAAGTAGAAGATACCATCATTGATCTGCAGAATGCATTTATTTTGTTTGCATTTATTCAAGATGACTAAAATAACTTAACTTTTGGTCTTCATCTGTTTCAGACTTGAGTGACAATATTATTTGTACTCATAACATAAACCTTTCTTTCATCAACATCATGATGGTTAGTCATAAACATACATGCACACATATGCTTGTGCACAGTTATATATACTGCATCATATGTTAATTTTATCGTGTAGTGGATAAAATTCTGTGGTGGTTGTCAAAAGTATCCCTCTGTTCTAAGGTTTTTTATGGAAGTTGAAGATTTTGGCATTTGTGGGTTTTTTTCATATTGTCAACTTTTAAATTTTTGGTAGGCATCACACAGCAGTGACAGTCTTCACAATCAGCTGCTGGCTACTAGTGATCTTTTTTCCTTGTATTCCCATGGAAACAGGTGTAATTAGCACAAAATCGTTTCTAAAAATTAGTTTTGTATTTTAAAATGGCATCTTTACAGTCACTTATATAATAACTATGTTTATGTAATGCAAAATCAAGGCACAGCTTTGTTAACACGTCTAGTCACTGGCTACAGTTGTATAATAGTTCCATTCTTAAGCAAAGGGTATCTGAATAAGTAGACTACTAGACTTTTTATTTCTTCCATGTTTTATTACTTTCAGTTCTCCAAATATTTATTACTTTCGCTCTCCAAATATTAGATTTCAGGGTAATTATGTAATTAACTGGTACAGCTTTGTAGTTGCTCTAAAATTCAAATGTGTATTGCAATCTAATTAGTACCAATTGCACTACTTTTTAGTGCTTGCCCGATACTTACAGAGATAAGATAAATTTTTGTTATTTTTGATGACGACCGTATTTTAATAGCTTGTTCATCTTCCCAATTTTAAACACTTGAATGGCGTTGTCTGTTTCAGGTTTCAATCCTAAGCTGAGATAGTGCAGTCAAAACAGTTCTGTCATTTTCTGACATTGAGACTAGAAAAGAGCATTGCTTTGCATGTATTAAAAAATACTCTGGTTAATCTTTTCTTCAAAAAGCAAGGAAACTATTCTGAAACTCCTGAAGATATTCTGCTTTGAAGAAGGCCTTGTGGGAGGGATTTTTCTTTACATTTTGCATTGCTCATGAGAATCTGCCCAGATATAGCCAGATTCTAAATATGTAAAAAATATGTGTTCATATTATGCAGAAATTGTCTAGATCTGCACATTTAATCACGATAGAGATGTTAGCAGTTGGGATGCTCCACGCTGGGGCAGTAATTTCAGAATTATGGATTCAGACTCAAGGGAATGATCTTTCTTGTGCTTTCTTTTCTTGCTCTGCTCAACTGAGGGAGAAGAAATAAAAATATACTGGATGCACATTCAGACATGAAAAATCCTGAGTTAGCAGGGGTTTGGGATGGAAGAACGAGCGTAGTGTGACCAGGAATTGATAGGTTTTGAAGACATTGCGTGGGAAGGTATCTTGTTGAAGCCTCTTAGATTGTATACAAAAGTGCCTTTGTATTTATGTGGTGTGAATGGCAGCTATCTTTAGATATGCTGTGCTGTGACCAAGAAGCAGAAAAGCTGTATTTAGAGGGGAAGAAAGTTAAATAAATGTTAAAACAAATGAAAATAACAAGTAAATATATGGACTCAGCTAGTAGAATCAGGGAACTTATCTTTGGTTTTACTGTTATTTTATCTTATGGTTCTTCTGGATAGGACTGGAGATAAAACCCAGTTGTTCAAGGACCTTACAGACTTCCCTGTCATCAGAAAGAAAAAGGAAGAGATCCTGGATGTGCTTTCTAAAATTCAATTGCATCTGCTGGACATTCGTAAACAGATTAAGAATCCTTCTGCAGAATATGTTACAGTTTCCGGTCAAGAGGTAATATGGTGTTTATGATATATCCTTGCTTGTCTAGAAAATAGCTTAAAAGTTAGGCTTAACTAGAACTCTCTTCATTTAGTATGATACTCGATGAGGTCATTTGAACAATTTTGTGGCAGTATGACTTTATTTAAGTCAATTATTTCAATGATTCAAATAATAGAAACATATCACTGCAGTTGAATTTAGTTCAGTAATGCTTTGCTTTTTTCTAGATGTAAAAACACTTCCGAGGTTAATTATGTGGTTATGAAGTGCTGAAATATTCTCAGAAAACCAGGAAGAAAAAAACTAGTTTAATTTGAAGAATGGTACAATTATTTGTAAGTCCTGATTAAGACTAATTGGAAAGACAGCAGAGAAGAGGAGCACTATTAAAGTACATGATAAATGTTATTTTACTTTTAATTCTTAGAAACAGTGGTTGCAGACTGGAATCTTTGTTTGCTAGATGCTGTGCAGGAGTGGGCAAGCCATGCTGCAGCAAGCTGACGAGTTTGGTGCAAAGAATGAAAAAAAGGAGTTAACAGATCCTGCCAGATTTGTGGTGGAAGTTAAAGGGGCAGTGAGATACTGCTGTCCAGCACTGTCCTTTGGGAACAGGGAGTAAGGGAGGGTGGGGAAAACTCCACAGAGAGTTGGGAAAGAAAGGAGAGTTTGGAGTAGAAGGGGTGAATGAGTGAGGACAGGGGGAGAAGGAGCTGGAGGCAGGTCTCTGTCATGTCGAGGACCTGGGAAGCTGAGAATGACCAGAGAGACACAGCAGGGAGCAGGCAGGCAGTGCTGGAGGTAAGAGAGAATGTGGGAAGGGACAAATTAGAGAGGCATCTGATAAAGACCTTGGGTGGATATTTCTGATGATGATAAGAAAGGAAATGTGGCTGAAGAGTTAGGTAGGCTTTTAGTGTGGATGCTGATATCCAAGAGGAAACACAGAAGTCTGAGTATTGTGTGAGAAAGGCAGAGCCAGGATTTGAAGGTTTCTCAAGGAGAGGTAAATTTTAGAGGTGAACAATGAAGGAAAGGAGAAGAGTCAAATTGATCAAAGACAGCAGAGAATTTGAGGAAGCAGTCATATGTGAATTGGACAGAAGAGTTTCAGAAACTGCCAGGCACAATAAAGATGTTTAAGAGAGGAGGTCTTTGTAGCAGAGGCAGCTCAGAAACCATTGCATACAAAATGATCTATGTTGGTAAATTCATGAAAGGCGCTGCAGAGGTTATGGATGTCTGTTAATTAATTACATCTGGTACATGTGCTGGCCAAACCCTTTTCCATCATCTTCCAACTGTCCTGGAAGACTGGGGATGTTCCACTGGACTGGAGGATGGCTGATGTTGTGCCATCTACAAGAAGGGTCACAGGGAGGATCCAGGGAACTACAGGCCTGTCAGTCTGACCTCAGTGCCAGGGAAAGTCATGGAACATGGGATCTTGAGTGCTATCATGAAGCACATGCAAGAGAACTGGATGATCAGGCCCAGTCAACATGGGTTCATAAAATGCAGGTCTTGCCAAACTAACCTGATCGCCTTCTATGACAAAGTGACTCGGCTGCTGGATGAGGGAAAGGCTATGGATGTATCTTCCTGAACCTCAGTAAAGCCTTTGACACAGTTTCTCACAACATTCTACTTCGGAAACTGTCACCTCTGGCCTGGCCAGGCGCACACTGTCTTGGGTGGAAAACTGGTTGGCTGGAGGGCCCAGAGAGTGGTGGGAAATGGTGTTAAATCCAGCTGGAGGCCAGTTCCAAGTGGGGTTCCCCAGGGCTCAGTGCTGGGTCCAGTCCTGTTCAATGTCTTTATCAACAACCTGGATGAAGGCATCAAGTGCTCCCTTAGCAATTTTGCGGATGACACCAAGCTGGGTGGAAGTGTGGATCTGCTGGAGGCTAGGGAGGCTCCAAAGGGATCTGAACAGGCTGGACCGCTGGGCAGAGTCCAATGGGATGAGGTTTAACAAGGCCAAATACCAGGTCCTGCACTTGGGGCACAACAACCCTGTGCAGCTGCAGACTAGGAGAAGCCTGGCTGGAAAGCTGCCAGGAGGAGAAGGACCTGGGGGTGTTGGTTGACAACCGACTGAACATGATCCAGCAGTGGCCCAGGTGGCCAAGAAGGCCAATGGCATCTTGGCTTGGATCAGAAACGGTGTGGCCAGCAGGTCCAAGGAGGTTCTTCTCCCTCTGTACTCGGCACTGGAGAGACCGCACCTCGAATCCTGTGTTCAGTTCTGGGCCCCTCACCACAAGAAGGATGTTGAGGCTCTGGAGCGAGTCCAGAGAAGAGCAACGAAGCTGGTGAGGGGGCTGGAGAACAGGCCTTATGAGGAGCGGCTGAGAGAGCTGGGGGTGTTTATCCTGGAGAAGAGGAGGCTGAGGGGAGACCTCATTGCTCTCTACAACTACCTGAAGGGAGGTTGTGGAGAGGAGGGAGCTGGCCTCTTCTCCCAAGTGACAGGGGACAGGATGAGAGGGAATGGCCTCAAGCTCCACCAAGGGAGGTTTAGGCTAGACATTAGGAAAAAATTTTTCATGGGAAGGGTCATTGGGCGCTGGAACAGGCTGCCCAGGGAGGGGGTTGATTCACCTTCCCTGGAGGTGTTTAAGGCATGTGTGGACGAAATACTGAGGGGCATGGTTTAGTGTTTGATAGGAATAGTTGGACTCGATGATCCAGTAGGTCTCTTCCAACCTGGTTATTCTGATTATATGATTCTATGTCTTTCAGAGGCATCAAAAGAGGCAGTGGGAGAAGGATTAGAGAAGATGGTTAGTAAGGAAAGATGCCAATGGAACAGAAGTAGTGGAAAGGGAATTGTGTGGGAGGAGCAGAGCACAGGCTTGACATGAGTTAAGCTTTTTCTTCCTCAGATGTGTATGGTGTGTTCTCATGTTGTAACACTCTGATAAATGTAATAGTCAGCACTTACTCGGAACAGACCTGGACAGAAGCAGGTTTGTGGTTTGCTGGTTATGGAAGAGAGAGAAGCCAGCAGGAAACATTTTTCAATGTACTTATGCACTTTGAATGTCTGTTTAGACAACAGGCTTTTTTAATAGAAGCAGAAAAACAAACCCCTAAACCAACCAAACAAAACCTCCTCTCTTTGATCCTTCATGTGTGCTTCCAAACCCATGATTATGAATACATCATTAGATTTTCAGTTAGCCCAGTTTATTAACATACATTTGTTATCATAGAATCATAGAATCACAGAATCACCAGGTTGGAAGAGACCCACCGGATCATAGAGTCCAACCATTCCCACCAATCTCTAAACCATGCCCCTCAGTATCTCATCCACCTGCACCTTAAACACCTCCAAGGAAGGCGAGTCAACCACCTCTCTGAGCAGACCGTTCCATTGCCTAATGACCCTTTCAGTGAAGAATTTTTTCCTTATGTCAAGCCTGAACCTGTTGGAGTTCTGATGAAGTTCTAGTTGACACATCAAGGTTACACCTTTATTTGTTTTATCTTTTGTTTCCGGAATTCTAATGCAATTCATAGTGTGCAATAAACAGGACAGAAAGCTGTTCAGGTACTGATAGCACTGCTGTTCATTTCAGGCAAGATTTTGAAAGAAATTGCTACATTTGGCAAAATTTTGCATCCTGCATAGCATAAACAGTGCTTTGGACAGTTTTTTAATACTGCAATTTTTGTTTAATAGGGTTGAGAATTAAAGGATACAAAAGTGGATGCTTTTTTTTGTTTTGAAGTTTGCAACCTCTCTGTGTGTTTAGCCACACAACTAACCAGGCAATTGAAAAGGCTGTGTTAGTATAGACAATTTTGAGTTCAGTTAGTTATCCATCATAGACAAAAACATTGTGTTATTTCTGTCTTCCTTTTGTAAACAGCATATTCAGTTGTTTTGAGGTGAAATTCCGGACAGACTGTGATCAGTAACACCACTGGTGGCAGCAACAGTTGGTTCATTTTCATGTCTTTGCAGATCTCTGCTACTGCCCATTTTCAGTCTGTTTGTCTTGTGTGTTATGCAGTTTCAAGGTTTCTGCAGTACCAAATATTTTGGAGTTGACTTAAGTAGATTAAGAACTAGTGCACCATGTCCTTGCTGGAGTCCTTTGCTCACGTTAGGATTCTTCTTGTTTGTACTTCTGGGTGATAGCTAGGAAAGGCTGTGGATATAGTGTACCTGGACTTTAGTAAAGCCTTTGACACTGTTTCTCACAGCATTCTGCTCGAGCAACTGGCCACCTAAGCATATCCTCTTCTGGGTTAAAAAACTAGCTGGGTGGCCAGTCACAAAGAGTTGTGGTGAGTGGAGTTAAATCCAGTTGAGGATCTAGCACAGTGGTGTCCCTAAGTCTCAGTGCTGGGTCCAGTCTTAGTCAATATCTTTATCAATGACCTGGATGAAGGGATTGAACATCCCCTTAGTAGGTTCACGGAAGACGGTAAGCTGGGAGGAAGTGTCAGTCTGCTTGAGCGTAGGGATCTGAACAGGCTGGATCAATGGGCTGAGACTGACAGTATGAGATTCAATCAGGCCAAGTGCTGAGTCCTGCACTTTGGACACAACAAGCGCTACAGGCTTGGGGAAGAGTGGCTGGAAAGCTGCCTGGAGGAGAAGGGCAAGGGGATGTTGGTTGTCAGGAGGCTTAACCTGGGTCAGCAGTGGCCCAGGTGGCCAAGAAGGCCAATAGCACCTTGGCTTGTATCAGAAACGGTGTGACCAGCAGGACCAGGGAAGTGATTCTTCCTTTTTAGTTAGTATTGGTGATGCCACACCTTGAAAACTGTGTTCTATTTTTGGCCCTTCACTACAAGGACATTGAGGTCCTTGATTGTGTCCAGAGAAGAGCAACAAAGGTGGTGAAGGGGCTGAACAAGTCTTATGAGGAGCAGCTGAGGGAATTGGGATTGCTTAGCTTTGAGAAGAGGAGGCTGATGGGGAGACCTTATTGCTCTCTACAACTACCTGAAAGGAGGTAGTAGAGAGGTGGGTGTTGGTCTCTTCTCTCAAGTGACAGGACTAGAGGAAATGGCCTCAAGTTGCACCAGGTGCAATTCAGATTAGACGTTAGGAAAAATTTCTTCACTGAAAAGGTTATCGGGCACTGGCACAGGCTCTCCAGGACATGATTGAGTCACCATCCCTGGGTGTATTTAAAAGACAAATAGGTGAAGAGCTTAGGGATATGATTTAGTAATGGGCAGGTGCGATTGGATTTGATGATCTCAAAGGTCTTTTCCAACCAAATGATTCTATGATTCTATTCCAGTAAGGTGTGGAAGGTTTTATTTTTTTTTAAATCATGCTAACTGTAATGGAAAAACTTTGTCAGCTGAGAGCATCATGGTTTTCTGTAAAGGTGATTGGATTCTGGGTTAATGTAATCTCTGCTAGAAGTTGATTTTTCAGCTGAATTCTCTTATTTGAGAATGCCTCAGTTCTTTGAGGTCTAGGACCTCAGGCTGATGTTATAAAGTTAACCAATATGAATCACATAAAATACTGCAATAAACACATTGTGTAAATTTTACTGCAGTGAGCCTCTTGCTGTTACTGCTGCTTTTTCCTATTCCTTCCCTTTATGACCCCGAGATGATCCAAATTTGAAGCAAGGAACTACAGATGCAGTGCTACCATTTGGGATTTTGAGCTTTTGTATGTGAAATGTTGTAGGTGGCTGTGGTTAAGTATGAATCCTGGATCCCTGGGCAGGAAGGGACATCCCACTGGTAAGAAGTAGCCCGAGCACTGGTGGTGTATAGTGTAGAGTCCCTGTAAATGCTAAATTCTTTTAAAGGCCTGGTCAGCAAAAGGTGAGCAAGGCATAGTAACTTTAGGCTGGTTTGGGCTTGTAAGAGGAAGATGAGAAGAGTTTATTAGTGGCTGGAGGAATAGAAAGACAGAGATGGGGCAGCGACATGGTAGCACACAAGGGCAGCTCAGGATAGGAGTTGTTTTTTTGGCAGAAAATGTGCTAGTCATAACCCTTATTTCAGAGTTAAAAGGAACATTAACTCCTAGCTTGCTTAGTCTCTTCAGGCTGAACATGGTTTTCCTTTGATGGTCAGAGATGTCTTGATATCTTGGTGATAATTATCATTCTGTAGTCTTTCTAACTTCCCATGATGTGTTATATCACATGTCTGTTTATTTTAGTTTCTGATAGAAGTCAAGAATTCCCATAAGTCATCTGTGCCGTCTGACTGGGTTATGATTAGTAGGTATGTAAAATGTCTTTGAACTTTTCCTGTTTTAATATATAAGAAAAAAATGTGGGATTTTGATATTACAATTAATTATTCTCATAGGTTCAATTGTGCTTGTGGTTCTTTTTTAAACTGAAAACCAGCTTACCAAAATTGTTATGTTAACTTATTGCCATAATTAGTTTTACTTAAGAGCAAACAAAACCAAACTGAAAAACTGGAGTTCTTAAAGCATTTGTTTTTACACGGTAGATCCTTAGTGCACTATATTATTCTCTTAATCTTTCAAAGTGCATGTACTGGTGTCAAAACTATGGTTGTGATTCAGTTGTACAAGTAGTTTGCAGATACAAATATTTAATAAAATTTTGATCGTTCTTATCTGTTATTCAGAAAAGCTGAGGGTAGCTGTGAAAATGTGCATCTCTGTAAACCCAGTGTATTTAAAATGTCATTTTACTTATTCATACAGACAGACTTTGCTTGCTTCAATACTTGGTGTTATGTAAGTGTGATTGTAAATACCTTTGGATAATTTTCTAGTACGTTAAACAGAGATGGACTGAATTATGTCATCTTTTCTTTTATTTTTAATCGTTTTATTATTTAAACAGGTTGAGTACCCTAGTGTTCTAATGTATGAGCACAGACATCTTGCAGTTGAAATAGATATAAGACAGGTGAACTCTGAAGTGATGTTCTATTCATATATGCAAGAATTCAGTATTTAAAGTGCACAGATTCAGTATTTAGAGTGCACAGATTAGACTGAATGAAGGTGATAAGAAGAAATTACAGCTAATCTGGAATTTGTAAAATGAAAGCCAAATGCCTAGGAATGCCAAAAGGAGACCTTAATGAAAATACAGAGATAAATAGCAAGTGTCCTAAATGGAAAGTAGTATCCATGCAAGACTCTCTGTATGTACTAAGTTTATTTTATACTTGTCGTGAATTTTTCCTCTATAAAGGGAATTTTTTTCTTGGAGTTCATTGTATATGCGGTCAGTCACAGAAAATTCCATTTGTGCAGCTTACTGCTGAACAGAATTTTGTGAAATATATGAACTTCAGTGATATATGCTACATCATGTAGAACAATTTAAAAGCCTTCTGAATGGGCAGTGGTGCAGTAACTGATCACTTTGTTCACAGTAAAGATCATTGGAACTGGTGCAGTTTGGTAACACAATAAAACCCCATTTTTTTTTAACATCCATTTTCAGTGCTCACAAAGAGTAAGAAAACTAGTCCAATTTTGCATGTAGATGATGTAACTGATTGCTTAGTAACCTTGATTTCCTATTTGTCTCTTCCTTCTTCCAGCACAAAAGCAGTTAGCCGTTTCCACTCTCCTTTTATTATAGAAAATTACAGACATCTGAATCAGCTCCGGGAGCAGCTAGTCCTTGACTGCAGTGCTGAATGGCTAAAGTTTTTAGAGTGAGTTTACAAAACTAAATTAGGATATTTTATTTTATTTTATTTTATTTTATTTTATTTTATTTTATTTTATTTTATTTTATTTTATTTTATTTTATTTTATTTTATTTTATTTTATTTTATTTTATTTTATTTTGGTTTTGCTATGAGAACTTAAGAAGAACTATCTAAAAAAAACGTTGGTAATTCAGTTATGTTGCCCACAACAACTTTCAAGTAGTCAATTAAAATCTTATTCTTCACTTCAAAGCATTTGAAGGCAAGACCTTTGCAGACTGAGTTCTGAGACCATCAATGATGTCTCCAAATCTTAAAATTGTGATGAAAATACACTACTAAATATGTAGAGTGTCTCTCAAAATTTGAAAACTAATACCACAGCATTAAGAACCTGAAAGTATGACTGACTGTGAGTGAAACTGAATTTAGTAGTTTTATTATTGAAACACAAAGTAAATGAGATGAAAAAGATTTTATTATAGAAGCTAAGCAAGTTAACTTTTAGTGTTAATTGAACTAGAATGTGACTTCAGTGGTGTGCATGACATTACTAAAAAAATAATAATAATAAATTAAGTATAGTTGCAGTGTTACTTATAGTTTTTGACTTAGGAATGCTCAGGCCATTTGGGCAGTCACTTGGGTGAACGTGATTCTTCATAACCCTGTGTTTGGTGCGCTAACCCTGTGACTGACTGTGAGAAAGTAGCCTCAGCATTAGTGTCCCTCACAACTGGCATGGAAGCTACGTTTATCTCAGATGAGAGTTTTGAATTAAGCTATTTGGCTGTTTAGCCAAAGCATCTTCAAAATGTTAGTTTAGATTTCTCAAACATCTGAATACCTTTGATTTATCAGGTGTCTGGTTATCTATTATTTTTTACTTCTATGAGTTACAGTACCACTAAAATTGTTCCTCATGTCGTGCAATAACTATTAGCTCACTTTGGGTTGTAGTTTTTTCCCCACTGCACAAACTCAAGAAGTTCCCTCTTATGTTGTCTCACTGGACATAACTGATGCCTCCTAGCAGGAACCCAGCAATTCTATAAATTTTGCAGGAACTAGGAAAAGATTCCACTTCACTCTTCAGCAGATGTTTGGCCTTTGCAATACTATAAAAATAGTTATGCTGAATAATTTTTGTCACTATATTAACCGTGTAAGTTTGAGTAGACCTATTTGAACCTTTCTTCACTTAGATATTCAGCTTTTCATGTTCACTTTTCTCTTTGCAATAGTGTTGTATGATGGCAGCATATCACAGGAAAAGAACTGTGTGTAGGAAAGTGTTCTTTCCCTCCCCCCATCCCTTTAGTTATTTATTTATTAATTTTTGCTCCCTGCTGGTTATATCTTGTTATATCTTATCTGGATATATCATGTTGTATCTTTGAGGCTAGGAGAGATAAAAAAGAAATTTTTAATGAGAGAACCCTCCTGAAACTTTGTTCTTCTCTTGGTAATGTCATTATTCTACTGGGAGAAGCAATACCATCAATGAAAAAGGATTTACTTACTTTTCTTTTGTAGATATAGTAATTTATTGAAATTGTAGGCAACTCCTGTGTTCAGGCACTTTTATTATTTAAAGTTACAGGCACTGTAAGTTATGGTTGAAGTGAATTGGCAGTTGGGATTCAGATGCCACTGTGATAAAACGGTGGCATTTTTACAGACCTCATTTAAGCAGCAGGGTTCAACTACAGACTACTTATATGGTACCTAATGAATTTAATTTTGCCTGCTTTTTTTTTGTGCTCATTGTTACAACAGGAGCATGAAGTTGTCTTTATTAAGATTGTGTCCTCATAGTGTAACATAATACGCTGCTGGGAGATTTGAATTCAGAGTAATTTGAAGACTGGGATATATTTTGACAGTACATTTTTATCTGTATGAAATTATTTTTTCCTGGTTTTTTTTGTCCTCCTGTTATTTTTCCCTGTTTTGATGTAGCCATTTTAGTGAACATTATCACCCTGTGTCTAAAGCGATTGGTCACCTAGCAACTATCGACTGTCTGTTCTCATTGGCCCAGGTGGCTAAACAAGGAGACTACTGCAGGTAATCAATTTTTAATTTTTGTTTAGAATTTTATAGAGAATTATAAGAGAATATTTTAAAGAATTGATTTTCATATGTGTACTATGATAAAATGCATTATTAAAATTTTTTTAGAGTGGTTTTGACTTTGTCTGATTTTGCAAAGCAACAGTTCTGGGTTTAATGTGTACCTCTAAACACTGCTGTTAAAATTTGACATCTTATATTTGACTGCCTGTTGTTTGACCTGGGCCTAGTAGATGATACCTCACTTTCATAGAAATATATGTTGGAGTTTGCATGAAAATATTTTTCTCCTATTTTTATTTTCTCAGCCAGTCCGAATTTATAACATCTTTCTAATACCTAAGATTCTAAGGTGCATGAGGTATGTTTTGAAGAAGTATTTCAGGCAAATAATAGGTAAATACTAGTCCCAACTTCTAGAGCAGTGATGATGCCTCACCTTGTTGGATCTGATGAGCTGTACTCCTGCCTCTACGCAAGACCCACACATGCACAAAGGGCACCACAGTGTGGGACTCCGGAGGTCTGGCGCTGACCCCTCTGCTCTCTGCAGTGAGAAGACATGAACCCTCAAGTCCTGCTTTGCCAAAGGTTGTTCCAGAGATGGCTCCTGGGCATGTATACCTGCAACTCAGGTCTGCCTCCCTCTTGCAAGCCCGTATCTCTTGCACACACAAAGAAACAGTCAATCTCACTAGGGTACCTTCATCCATGTGAGGTCTCTGTCCCCAGAAGTGCTGGACACTCGGGCACTGCTTTAGCTTGCTGAGTGCTGCCTGTGAGGCCATCACTTACTCTTTCTGAGGTTTGCATAGGCACTTCTGCAAAGGCTGTTGGTTTCCAGGCCTCAGCCATTCCCTCTGCCAGACAGTCCACCTATGCTCTTCTCAACTATACTGTGTGTAACTTTTTAAATGTCATTGTGTAGCTGTGCTGCAAGTGATTGGTCAATTGCTTAGGAACAACCATTTGAGTTGGTTACACTTGAGACCTGTGGAAATAGAGCAAATGGTGTATTAAGTGTATGTGGATGAAGGGAAGTCAACTTAACATATGCTTCTGCTTTGTACAGCATTAAAGATAATATTGATCACTTCTGGACCCTTGGGAACTTGTGTACCTTTATCAAAATGTCTTTGATAGCAATTACTTGCTTATTTCTGTTATACTCAGTTGAGAAAGCAAAACTGTGATTTAGAATCATTGAATCATAGAATCACCAGGTTGGAAGAGACCCACTGGATCATTGAGTCCAACCATTCCAATTTGTTCACTATGTGGACTTTAAATAATTTTTTCAGCTCTTAGAAGTGACTTTTTGCTTGTAAAGTGTCATGATGGAGACTTCTCAGCAAAAGTTCAGCTGTGGGGAAGGTGTCAATAATAAAATTTGGGAAGGTGGCTAAAGGAAAGATGGACTTTCGTATTATCTGCTTTAAGTACTTCAAAGGAATGTTTTGTGATTACATTAGGGTTGTTTTCCATCACCTTATTTGAGGCACATAAATGAGTCATGAAGTCAGGAGCACAGGTGCACCACACAGTTGTTGGAGAGACACACAGTTTCAGTGTGTCTCAGGGCCCTTGTACTGGGAGACTCATCCATTTTATCAATGAGGTACAACATCAGGTCTCTTAGGTAATTAGATCTCTCAGCAAATTAGGTACTTGAAGATGACAGTGTAGGTAGCCCAGAGATCATCACGAGATATTAGAGTATCCACTTTATGAACTGTGAATTCATTTAGCTTTAAGGAATGAAAAGGTCTAAAGAACACATTATGCATTCCAGAGTAATTAACTTTTTTTTCCTTGCTGCATGATGCATAACTGTCTGATTGTGGGAACGCAGGGCAGGAAAGACCATTTGAGTGATTATAATCTGTGGGCCCCACTGTCTGAAACCAGAACAGGCAGTCAGAAGTGCTCATGGCATCCTGTCTCACAGTTATGTGGAAGGAGGCTTGAGCAGTGAAAAGAAGGACGTTGTTTCCAAAGACAAGTGCAGAATTATAAAATGGCAAAGATATCATGTAGCTGTCATCCCCCTCTCTTGAATGAAAAGTAGAGAGGTGCAAGAGGAAGTGCTTCTAAGCATGTGTTCCTCCTTTTTCAGACCATTATATTGCAACTCCAAACAACTTACCCATCCAGCAAATGGAGGATGAAATTTCCTTTCTCTGTTCCCAAATCCTGAGCATCTGTCTCTTTTGGTTTAATCTTAGCTATACAAATGCTAGAAATATCTTTATGTTTAAAAAAAGGACAGCGTTATACGGTTGCACGTCTTTTCTGAGTGCTTTGTGTTCCTAGCATGACATTTATTTTATGTCTTTTTTCCTTTAATCATTCTTGAGCCCAACAAAAGTCATGCTCCCCACATCTTTTCTTCCCTCTAAAGTCCACTCAGATATTTAGTTAATTTCCAGTAAAAAAATTCTATGGCTTTATTCAGTATTCTCTTTTTCACACTGCTCTCACTTTCCTGTTACTGCTCTTATTTCAGAGTGATTGGACTTTAAGTGTAGAAAAATGTTGCTGAGATGTTAAACCACATTTACCTCTCCAATGAATGCTGCACTTAAGTTTACAATGAAAAAGTAAACCTAGGTTGCAGAGAATAAAAAGAAATTGCGGTACTAATTCAGTGGAACACACTTCTTTTCTTTTCCTTTTTTTGTTCTGTGAAGAACACGCAGCTCTGGAAGATGGAGCTTTTCAGACATGGAGCTACATAGTGTAGAATTCTACATGTTGTACTTGTATCTAAGGTCGAAGCATTTGAGACAAAAAGTTCTTTTTACATGGTTTGGAGATGAGAGAAAAAAGGAGTATTTATCTAGTTTGCATATTAATTTCTAAAAAAGCACTGTCATTTTAGTGTTTCAACTTTTCAACCTAGATAGTAAGCTCTTTCTATAGGCAGTTATTGTTTGACTCTTGTGCATGTTCAGGAGTTACTGTTAGGTTACGAGAGCTGCTAATGCAGAGTTACAGCCCTGTCATACTGTAATCTTAGGTGTTATCAGTCATAATATACATAGTTGGACAATTTTCTTTACTCAGCATGCTCTAGTTAGGACTTACCACAGTAACAGGCTGGACCAGTTTATCACCAAAGTCATTCTGAGAATTCGAAGTATATGTGAAAAGGTGGCATTTTGCAGAAGTTGGTGCAGTCCTGGGAAGAAAGCAGAGTGTCCTCCAGTTTGGGCAGTTTTCTACTGCTTGTTCATTTTGTAGTTCTAAATAACTCTTCATAATACACATAAATGACTCAAAACATTTCCCAGATAATGAAAAAATGTTCTAAAATTTCTTCATCTGATCTGCTAATGTTTTTTTAGTAACAGAAAGAAACCAAAGAAGTCTTCAGAAATATTTGATAGTAATAGTTAATTTTTGTCATTTGTACTTTTTCCCCACAAAAATTATATCATACATGACTCTCCTCCAGAATTTAGTTATAGTGGTTTTAAATAGTCAGTTAACAATTTGAAATTAGTATCTTCTCCTTTTTTGCAGACCAACTGTGCAAGAAAATCGTCAAGAAATAATTATAAAAAATGGGAGGCACCCTGTGATTGATGTACTACTGGGAGAACAGGATCAGTACGTTCCAAATACCACCAACCTTTCAGTGAGTATTGTTTGAGCTTCAAAATTGTTCAAGAGGAGGAATCTGGGATATGCTTCTTGGCCAGGAAGTTAAAATAAATAATATAGTCAAACAACTGTCTGCTTGCTTGCATTTCAGATAGATGTTATTGCTAGATGTGATCACATTTGTTTCGTCCTTTTTCTGGTATGTTGCAACCAGACACTCATTATAAACTTATTCAGCCTTCATGGCATAAAGAAAATTGATCTCAAAAGTAGGCAGATGAAAGTTTTAAATGGTTATTTTTGAAAAACAAATGAATAATTACAGTTTTTTTAACAGTGTCATTGGCAGGAATCTGTATTTTGTCATGAGTTTATTTCAAATTTGTGGAGCTTTTTAATATGCAAGCAACAACTCCAGTTTTTTTGTAACATGCTGCCTTAGTTTTCCAAATTAATTCTAAAATAGGTCATATATTTTTTTTAGGCCTTTCTCTTTTATGTGTTTTCCTTTCTTTCTGCAAGTACTAATTACATACAGCCTTTCCTAATCTGACAATGCTATTTGTAGATCTGGTTCTTCACTGTGTAGTATCAAGTACGCACTCTATAATCTGTGCATGAGTTGCAAGAAGCCTTTCATTGTGACATATTATGAAGATCCCCCATGTATTGGTTGCAGGTTATGCGTTGCCAATAAGTCTCTGTCTGTTTTCTGCAACAGAGAATGATGTTGGGAAGCAGTAAGCCTGTTACTTGATTGGTATTGTCGAGAGGTCAAAAAGTGTGTGTGGGCTACTTAACATTTTCTATGCAATGCTACCTAAATTGTATGACCTATATGATCTAAATTTGCTGTGAATATGCAATTATCACAGGTAGGAAACTTTGCCACATTTTATTTCACATGTCTGTTTTGTTCAGCAACTTTTGGTTTGTTTCCTTCTTATTTTCCTGAAAAAGCTAAAATCTGTCTTTTAAATAACACATTTTTTGACATTTTTGATTAAATATTTACCTGACTATATCTTTTTAAACACTACACTTCTGTTTGTAATGAATATAAAAAATATGCTTGCAGCTTAACTCTGAATACATAACTGCCTTTTCATACAGTAAATATAGCAAAGGTATGAAACAGATGTCAGTGTGGAGCATTGCTGTGATAAACATCATTCAGATTTGTATGTATTTCTCTGGAAATATTTTTAAATGCTGTTCAGTACTGAACAATGATACAGATACTACGCAGTACTTCAGGGAATGTTTTTAAAATTATTTGTCAACTCTGAACAAGCGACAGATGGTACTTACAAAAAATTCAATGTTTCATTCAGTATTCATCATGCACTTTCCCTTGTTAGTACCATTCTTTTATTTGCTTTCTAAAACTGAATATTACAAAATCAAGTGGTCATGGTAGAATAATTTTGCATCTACTGTTGGTCTGAGTTCTCTCTTTTTTTGAGAGAGATGGGTGGGATCCGAGTTTATTAAAACATCTCTAGTTTTAAACCAATGTGTTTGAATCAGCAGGAAAATGCATCTCCTGTCATGTTTTTGACTGAAATGTTGTCAAATATCTAACTTTAGGGAAACTTTCTTGTAGTGCCTTGAAATAAACATATTATTCTTCCGTTCCATTTCTGTTCCCAAAATGTCCATGGACTTTTTTAGTTTTTTTTAAATTCAACCATAAATTCCTAAAAGGTGGTAGCTTATGGTTGCATGCAGTTGTAAGCGTAGATGTATTCTCTGGTCGGATGTTACAGCATATGTTCTTCCTGAAAGCTGGCTTTGCAAACCAGCTTCCAGTCTCACAACATGGACCCTGGAGGAATACCAAACATATGCAAGAAATTTGTGGATTTTAGCAGATTAACTCATTGTGCTTGAAAGTATCTACAAGTCCTGTTATGTTGAGCCAAATGGTGGCCTAGACATAGTTTTAGTAGCAGTATTAAAACTATACCTCGGAGATGAGAATGTTATGAATTTTGTTCCTGTGAAGTCATACAAATTTTATTACATCCATCCTTTATTCCTGATAATGGCATTTTCTTGTGTTTTACTTTATTGTAACTTCCTTATAGATAGGGTTTTCTTAGCAAAAACTAACTAGCTTTTTTAATATAGTAAATAGTGTTTGTATGTATCTTCTCTATGATCTGGATTATGATATAAAAGTGACAGTCGAATAGGAATTTTATTTGTCTCTCTCTGGTAACTGACTGAAAGCCTGACGAAAAAATGAATCAGTAGGTTTATTCTGTGGAGCTTTCTTTGTTCTTGTCACAATGCCTGCTGAGTTCTAAGTTTCGTAAGTAGCATGGCTAATGTTCGTTATGCACAGCTTGTCTTTGTTGCCTACCCCTCCCATGGGGCAGTGGAGTATGCTCACTTTCGATTACTTCATCATTTGTATGCACCCAGCAGAAAGGAAAAGTGCAATTGCCTAAATTCCATGCATAACTTCATTTCCTAGTCTTGATTCAGGCTATAAGGAAGCTTTATAGATTCATTGATGACTTTTTAATTTTACGTTAACTATTGTCCAGTACTGGAGGAAGACAGTTTTGTTCTGGAGCCATAGACATGTAGAAGAACTGTCTTAGAGCTGAGATGAGCTTTCACATCTAATTTCATCTTCGATAGGATTTCAGTGTTTAGATACACTGATCAGAGATTAGTTACAGTCTGCTCGCAATATCTGTATTGCAGTTAAGTATTGGCAAACTTTGTGATGTCTTCATCTCTTGTTGTAGGCTGCCTGTTTGAAGCTACGTATGCTGTGCAAAGGCAAGCAGCTATGAATGGGTGTAAAATCTAGGTCAGATCTTGGCCCCATTTGACAACGAGGTGTCTAACTGGAGAGGGATCCATGTCACAGCCAAATTAGGAAGGCACTGCCTATACTGAAAGGTGATGAGTTTCTTTCTCCAGAGGATTGCACAGATTGGAGTTCTTTCTTGGCTCCTCGGTGGAAAAAGGGAAGGTTCATCTGTCCATTTTAATCATGAGTAATGAAGGTCGATTGTGATCCTTCTCTCTCAACAGCCTGGAGAGATTTTAGGAAAATCTGTTGATCTAAGACTTAATAATATCTTGAAAAGTGAATGCAATGAACTTGAAGAATGAAGGAAGCTGTTCACCTAGAAACAGAACATTCCATCTTGACTACTTTTCCTTTATCCCCCATAGCACATACACACACTAAACTTTCTTATAAAAGCGCCATATGCAGGGCAATGTATTTGACCACTGTTTTATGTTTTCAGGGAGATGGCGAAAGGGTCATGATAATAACTGGACCAAACATGGGAGGAAAGAGCTCCTATATAAAGCAAGTTGCATTGATCGCAGTCATGGCACAAATTGGTTCTTATGTTCCTGCAGAGGAGTCAACAATTGGTGTTGTGGATGGTATTTTTACCAGGTAATGGATCAAAACTTGCTGTAACATTATTGTGGCAGGGTGTGTGTTTATATATTGAAGAATAATTACAGATTTCATTTAGAACTTCACAATTTATACTTAAAGTTTCCTTTTTTTGCTTTAAATGCATGCTTTGGTTGTTAGATTTTGATTATGATTTTCTGGTAAGCTATAGTACTTGTTTTGGAATCTTTGAATCTTTAAAGGTTAAGAATGTTGGTAAATCTGTCTTGATTAAAATCCAGGTGTCTAATTTCATCTGCCTAAATGGTCATCTCAGCCAAATTTATTCTGCTGGGTGATAGCTGAATGATGTTTCCCCTAAGATGAATGTTGTCACGTCTAAAAATCATGTCACGGGTTCTGCTGTGCTGCACAGCTGTACATACTTGCAGTGTTTCAGACTGAGAATTTTGGGCTATGTATATTCTACGCTCACTGTCTTTCCTGCAACACCAGTCTTGCGCACACTTCGTGTAATGTCTTTTGAAGAATGAGTAATGGCAGTTCTTTTCACACAGTCTCATTTTGAAGATTATCAATAAAGGCAAAATTTTTGTATTTTATAAGCTAATATTACCAAGTGTTATCTAATTGTTTTCCCCCCTTTATTGTATTTTTCGTCAGCATAAGTTCTGTGTAACTGATGGTATTTTTTTATGGTTGTAAGTTTAAGAACAGTTACTTATCTGTGCTAAAATCACCTTTCCTTCAACACTAGTTCTGTGATGGCAGTGTGCAC
This sequence comes from Clamator glandarius, assembly GCA_033459285.1. Lineage (NCBI taxonomy): Eukaryota > Metazoa > Chordata > Aves > Cuculiformes > Cuculidae > Clamator > Clamator glandarius. Next base: position 24,771 of record JAUNZM010001989.1, on the reverse strand, counting down.
TTCAGAGTTAACTTCTAACAGTGAATCTGAGATACTACTCATCTGGGATTGCTTCATCTTATGAAGATATTGTGTTCTTATGCCTCACTGTGTCATGACAAAAATGAATGAAATCATGCTTTGATGCACTTCAGTGCTAAGCAGTTGAACGAATTAGAAAATCATTTGTATTCTTTCAAAAAAATTAATTGAAACTGAAAATTCCAAACAGTTAACTTTTTCCCCTACCCTGTGTTGAAAGTAGTTGATTGGATGAGCATTTCTCGAGGGGCGATGGGGTTATACAAGGTCTGATTTACTTTACAGAAAAAACATTATAATGTTACTAATAATTTGAAGAGGTTTTGTCTTTCTCTATGTTTTGTTGGATAATTTATAATGCTTGTATTCCCGCTGTTTTGATTTCTAACAACATGCACCTAAGTGTGTTACTCTTAAGTTTAATATCCCTTTTTTTCTACCTGCCATTGCGACAAGGTTATTTCTGTAGAAAAATTAAGAAATGTGACATACTGGAGTGCTGTTTTGTTTTATGCCCACTAGAAAGTGTCGTCTACAAAAACCTTGAAATGAATATTTCTGTGTTCCACCTGTTCCCCAGTGTATTTCTCTGATTCCGCTTTTCTCTACATTATAGGTGTTTTCACATCTGTTCTGGCAAATTGTTGTGGTTGAAGCTAAATTTTAGATTTCAAGACAAAGAGACCTAGAATGTATTACTCACTGGCTATAAGGTTTCAGAACTTTTCATTTGGAGCCCAGTCAGATTCTAACACTGGGAATCTTTTTTTTGTTTTCCCCCCTGTCTAAATTAACTATGGAAGCTCAGCTGGATGTGCTGTTCTTCACTTAACACAAAATCTGTCAAACACTACATGAATATATTAGGATGAATTAAATTCTTGTCCTTGTGCTGGCAATTAAGTGTAAACTAATTGGTTCAGTATTGAGAAGAAATTGAAAATATGTTATTGAGGTAGGAATCGTCATGCCTTAGTTAGAAGGTTAACAGGAAACAAAAAAGCTGTGTTTATGCATTGCATTCCTTCAGGAATCCAGGATGCTCACTTCAGTTTGTGAAAGATTACCAGTGGAACTGTCTGTCTGTTTATCTGTTTAAATGTCTGTATAGTGTAGTTAGAGGGCATTGATTGTACTCTTGGGACAGGTATTAGTCACTTGCAATGGACTTACAGGATATTAAATCTTGACCCAGTTTTAGCTTTCCTTACAGTAAAAATGTTTAGGAGAATACTTGCATCGTGATTTTACTTCAGCCTGTGGAGTGTGGGGGCTTTCCCTCCTCTACAGGTGAAATAATGGCATCATGCTGCCCAAATAAAGTTGTCTGTGCTCTTTTCTGTCCTGATGTGTTTGATTGTCAGTAGCCACAAAATGGTTGTGGTTCCCAGACTGGCCTTTACCTAACTCCTGCTTCACTTTCACCACTCCAAGTCATGAACTGCACCTTCTACAATGAAAAAAGAAGTAATTTGCTAGATTCTGCAATCAGAGTCTCAAGGTGTACAGTGGCTGTCCCTGAAGTAGGCCTCTCTATTTTGGTTTATTTGGGTTTTTTTTTGTTTTTTTTGTTTCTTTGTTTTTTTTTTTTTAATATTCAGGGTTCTGGGGAAGGTCTTAGGTTGCATAGGTCTGTCAGTTCTAATTAATGTGGTGTTATATTCCAGGCATTTCTGAGCCCTAGGAAGTTATCTTTCTACTATTTTTTAATGCCTAGTTAGAGGAGAGAAACAATAATTTCAGCTGCGTCATGCTCTTTCTGGCTCAACACAATTTCTAAAGCCTCAGCTTTTGCCCAGAACCCTCCTTTAGTAGGGAATGAGCTTGAAGAGATCAGAAATTTTCTGTTGTTTTGCCTGTTTTGCCTCCAATTTTGGCTTTTTGTTTTGTTTTCTTATCTGTTTTAGTTTTGGGAGTTGTTTTTGTTTATTTGAATAGAATACATCTATGCAGACCTCCCTTCTGCACTGCCACCTGAGACCACAAGTGTCTTGCTGGAAAATATTGTTTGTTTGTTTGTTTTGATAACTTCGGTATATTTTTAATCTTTTAAAAACATTGCATAGGAAGATGTCAGTTTCCAAGTTATTTTCAGCACTGCCATGGTGTGTTGTTCTCGAGATGTTGCTGTTAGCCCTGCTATGAGGGGTACTTTACAGGCTGGCTCCCTGTTCTGTGGATCAGGAGCACTAACAGCTCTGCTGCTTCCTGATATTTTGGGCATTATTGGAGCTTTATACAACAGTCTGTTATGCTTGTAGGTTGCATCTTTGAAGTATTAATTTATATAACTGTAATAGATTTACATTCATCTAGGATTTGTATCTTGTGTTCTAAGCAGGGTTACCATGGAAATTGAAAGGTTGCTACTATGGTTATTCCTTTGGATATATTTGATGTTTACGTATTATAGCTTATTTAAATTGATTTTAAATACTGCATTATATTAAAGAGTCTTAAAGATGCAAAAGGAATACAGATACAGTCAAAACAGGAAAGATTCTTCCTCATTACTGGGTATATAAACACAATGCAATGCTGAGGCTAGTCCAGACATTTCAGATAAGTGTTGATAATTTCATCCTAGACAGGGGGAGAGGGAGAGAATTCTTCCACTATATAATGCCTCTAAGCCCAGATGTTATGCTGTTATAAGTATATAAATTGAAAACTTGGAGCAGGGGGAGGGTCTTTCCCTACAGTACCCTGCTTATGCTGTTAACTTCTTAAAGAACTGTGAGTGCTCCTATGGATTCCCAAATCTTATTATTTATGTGTAAAAGCAGCCTTGCTAATACCATGGCTATGCTTTGTTCCTAATCCTGGGAAAGGAGTGCTAAGGATTGTGAAATAAGCAAAAAACTGCTTTATTGTTAGATGACTCCTGCTATATAAAAAGACAATAAATTCTTTTCCATATTTCTGTATTTTTATTTTAAAGTATTTTTAGAATAGATTTTATATTGTATTGTTAAATTGTTTGTATACTCAATTGAAATTCCATACTTACATTGACTCATGAAAAAAATGTATGTACAAACTATTTCTGTTCCAAAAAAGTTACTGCTTTTAAAACCATACGCCATGGCTGTAATGTAAAGAATAGTTATGTGATATGGACGGTGTGTACAATATTTTGAGCATGTTTTGCTGGTTGATATTATCTTCTTTTTTTTTTTTTCCCCCTTCTCCTGTAAGGGATAATGTTTTGCTTAAACAATTTAGCTTAATCAGTGCCATTATAGTTAAGAATTTTAGAAGAATTATGGAAAAGTCAGCACCCAATCTATTTTGACTTTCAATAGGATTTGAATATTTAATTCTCTGATGTTTGAAAATTCCCACCTGAGTTTATTCTTGCAGTAAATGTGTTCAGCTTTTGCTTTAAATTAGTCTTAAATTTGTGTTAGTTCTAATATAGTTTCTCAGACATTGAAATTACTGTAGTATTTCTCAGTGTGTTTGTGTAGAAATACAAAGCAAATGTGGACATGCACATATGGAGGAACTAATGAAAGAAATTCTATTGACCTAATCATGCTTTCAGAAGAGGTGATGTTTAGCTGTTGAAGAAAGCTGACCTTCAGAGAGATCCCACTTAGAATAAATTATTGATATAATTTCTATACAGCTAGAAACTTCAGCCTGTTTCCTTAGGTCACCAGTAGCTCTTCCTGCAGGGTCAATATTCAAACCTGAGAGAGTGAGTATTCAAACAATTTGAAGGTAAAATGTGCTCAAACAAACAAGCTATATTTCAAATTACCACATGCCTTGTATTCAATATTTTAATAGTCAATTTATTGAAATAGCAATCTTCTGTTAGAAAGAATACTGTTAGTGACATCACTTTCTACCAGCTCTAGATGATGGTAAAGGGACAGAGAAGAATTTCACTCACCTGCCTGGCTTTTTCTTTCTTATGGTTAGATAAAAGCTTTTTCACTTATTTCAGTGAGGAGATGAAAGTATGCATACGGTGACATGCACTATGGTGACATGTCTTCCAGTGAGATTTTATACCATCAGCCAAAGTTAGGGTATTGTTAAAGGTGCAGCATCGGTTGTCTGAATCAATAGTTTGCTCTGTCCTTTTGTTGCATTCAGAAACTGCCTCTTGCAGGTTATGTATTGTATGCTTAAAGGTTAAAGGAATAAATAGAACCATCAGGATGATGCATGGAGTTTATCCTCTCATGCACTTCATCTCCCTCAAAAGAGTTATCTTGCTGTTTACTGATTCTCAGCATGGCTTTAATCCTCATGATGGCAAGTAAATAGAGTTTGAATGGTCTAAGAAGGTATGGAGAGGTGTAGAATATTTGCAATGGAGTTTACTAAGTGGTAGTGGTAGGCTGCCTAGGTAAGCAGCAGCTGAATTCTTTCACTTTATGGCATGCAGTTGCCTGCAGTTCAAGACAATTGTCTTGGTGTACAGGCTTTGTGCATTGCATGATCTGTATTTGGGTGTACAGAATTTTGTCCTACATTTTAGCCTTTTAACAGGTGATTTAAATATATTTTTAATATGGAGGGCACTCCTCATTGCTATCTATAGATAGGAGATAGTAAATTCAAATTTCACTGTATATCTGAAAATGTTGTGAAAACACTTGTGAAGCACTTAATGCCTTCATCTAGGACATTGATTTCATCCGAGTCCCTCTGAGTGGGTAACGTAATGTGTTGTGCTGTTCTGCCAGCTGGTGGCTGCTCTTCCCTTTTTGCCTATCAAAGCTTGCTCTGGTACTGCTTAGGTGGTATCTTCAATTGATCCTGAAGTCCTCAAAGCTGAGATATAGCCCATTCCATTTAAATTTGTGAGCACTGCATACTCTTATAGAACAGAATTTCATGTTATATCAGAAAAACCAGAGTGTTTCAGTGCCTGCTTCCATCATTGGGTGAGCAGAAAGACCTTGATCAGTAATGTGCAAATAGGTGTGACACATTGTATGTGTTACTACAGCATTTATGGATCCTTTCATCCATATTATTTCTCTGCCCTGATTGTTGGCACCCGACTGAGAATTTTTGGGCCAGAAAACAGAAGAATGTTTGTGCACCTCTGTAGGCTTGTACAAGAATCGAGGATGCATGGAGCTTTTGGCCCGTTTCCCATTGGAAAAGGGCTGTAAGAGGTCTTTTCTCATTGGCGTATGCTACTTTGTCTTTTTTTTTTCCTTTCTTTGTGTCAGAAAGATTTGATTTATTGTCAATGGCATCAGCTGAAAAGCACAAACTTGAGGGGCAGAGGACTCAGGAGAGTGTACATTATGGGGTCTTTGTGTCAGGTCCTCTTATGGTCTGCAGTAGGGTGTGACTATTCCTCTGCCAAGGTGAAAAAAACAAGCTAGAGTCTTGCTTCTGACTGGCACGTTGTTCTCCCTTGTACAAGTTTATTCCACCTACAAATGTGTATTGCAAAAGAAGAACTATGACTAGGTGTTGAAAATTCTTGCATTTGATGCAAGGGACCTTTAGGAACAGCTGAAGCTGTTAAAGTCTTTAATGCTTATCTTGTTTTGGCATGGTCTAGAAAATAAGATATGATAATCTGGAAAGAAATGGTGTTAAGGCTTAGAGGACAGTGTAGGGATAAAGGATTTCTTCAAAGTAAACTAAGAACCCCAAGAGAGCTCAGCCCTTGTTAATTGTTGTTTCTTTAGATCCTGTGCATCAAATGTGCCATACTGCTTTCTTCTGTAAATTTTATTCAAAATCTGTGTTTGTCTGATCTTTAAATGTTGGAATTGACTTACAAAAAAGGTCTTGTTGTAGAGCAGACACACTTGATCAGCTCTTTAATTTGGACAGCTTGACAAACTAATATTACTACTTTGTCAAGAATGTGTGGAGCTGAAAGAAACTAGTATGCAAAGCTCACTATTTTTCTCTAGGCAAATATGTATTTTTAATTGGATAAATTTACATATTTATGGCATTATTACAAATTTTAGTGTGATGGAAAGCAGACAGTATGGTAACACCTGCAAACATTTGGTCAATAATTTTAGGTGTTTGTATTTATTTTTTCTTGACTTCATTGGAGTATTACCATTATTAAAATTTTAAATATATTAAAAATTGCATTATTTATCTAAAAATTACTAAAATGTTCCAAGGCTTGTTAAGAGCACATATTATAAGAAATGTGGAGAAAATCAGAAAGCACAGGATGGAGTGATGTGTGAAGCAGGAAAAAGAGCATGATTTTATCAGAATGGCAATTGAGTAGATATTTTCTAAATGCTTTTCACAATAAATTGAAATCTGAGGTAGATCACATAAGAATGTAAACAGAATAGTGTTCGTAAATATTAACTGAAATGACTGTTCAATTGATCTAACTACTTTTGACAAAAAAAAAATCCCAGCTTTTTGTAACTAGGCAAATAATGTTGCACTTAGTTTCATTCCCATTTTAGTAGCTGATCAGTAGGAGGGAGCCTCTCAGCAGCAGAACAGAGGGGGAAAATGTCTGTATTTAAAATAATAAATAAGTAACAAGCTCCATTATTTCAGAGCTTCATTGCAGAAAGGGTGCTATTTGCACAGCAATATGCAAAAACTAAAGTTGAGAAAGAGAATGGCTTATGACCAGAAGGTAGCTTGTTATCTTCTTTGATATTTATGCATTGCGTCTTTTCACAGAAAGCTGTATTTGCAGAGAATCTGTCCAGGAACTCACTTGTTTGAAAATGCTGTAGAAGTATTCTTCATTAGAAAGCTTTTCCGACATAGTGATTTCAGTAAACACAGCAAAGAAACAGACATCCTCCACCGAAAGCTACCCTGTGTACTTAACCTTGATTGCTGAGAAGGCAGTGTGCTGGTGACATTTTAAAATAGTTACTAGTGTGCAGGAAAAACTTGGGGAGCTTTTCTGTCTTAAATGGGACTGTCATCTTGTTGTTAGTCTTTTGTTCTGTGAGTGGGGTATGATATTCCTTTATAACCCTTGAAGGAGTTTTTATTGATTTTGCTTTGTTACAAATCTTAAGCAAAATATACTATACATACAATTGCGCATAAGAGATTACATAATCATGGCATTTTAATATCTACTGAAGAATCTTTCTCTTAAGTTTGTACTTCATTACGATTTCAGGGTTTCTGTGTCTTTTTTCTGGAATTCTTATGCTGACCACAGCCTCTAAAATGAGACAGAATGTTGGGCTGGACTTGCATACCTTTTGTGCATTCACATACTTAGCAGTAAGAAGTTTGTCATAAAGGACAAGAATGTCAGTATTTTGCCAGTATAGTATATAGCCTTTCATTTTCATATCACATACAGGCTTTGTTGTTCTCAAAAGACCAGTTACCAAACTAAAAAAGTCCTTGCTTCCATTTATTGCTTTATTAAGCTTTATTGATTTCTTCAAGGCCTACAGTTTAGGATTATAAAGACTATTCTTCCTGCTTGTCCTAGAAACATCAGTTAAATCTCAAAACCTGGCATCAAGATTCAGCTAGTCAGCTTCTTCACACCTTTATCAAAAATCTAGACTATAGAATTCTTGCCTTCAGGTGACAGAAGTGTTGGCAGGGTAGTCTGCTGGTGTCCTGTCTAACGCAGAAATCACTAGGAGATTGAGTGCCAAATAGAAAATGTGGAAGTTTATCTCAGCAGAGCAACTTGTCTGTATCTTACCTTATTTTAGCCAAAACTTTGGTTAAAGCCTTGTTAGATTTTTTGGTCTGGATTTTTTTTTGTTGTTGTTGTTGGGGTATGTTGTGTTTTGGTTTGGTTTGGGTGTTCTTTTTGTTGTTTTTACAGCTGAACATTCAGATTTTCCATTGAAAAAAAAGGTTGAATTCTCTCACTTTGCATGTGCAGTTAGACTCTTGCAGGATAAGGGTCAAAAAAATTAAAAATAAAGGTACTTTTTCAAGTCTGTGTTTATTCTATATATATATATATATATATATATGTAGTAGTGCTTAGTGATTTTGCCATACATATTAATTTATTGTGCAGTTAGGAGCTGTTCATACAAAGGAATCCCAAATGACTAGCAAATCCACGTGAGATTTCTATATATCATATGCTAAAACAGTACTTTTGCATTACTCTAGAAAGCAACAATGACAGATCAACAGAACTTGTTAGCTCTCAGGAATCCAAAAGTAATTTACAGGAATATTGCTTCTTTATGGCACAATAATTTGTTTAATTTTGTTCTTGCTTAATTGTATTTGTGCTTATTGTCAAAATAACAGATATTACTTAAGCCTTTCTTTTATGCTTACAGTCATATCATTACACCTATGGGGTAAATTATTCCCAGCTTTCAGGGTGGTGTGTTTTCTATCATGTGGAGATGTTCTTTTTGAAAAACAAGAAAATAAGTAGAATTTCTAGTTGTTGTTAAATTGAAACTTATTTTGTTCTGTTTTCCTAGAAAAGTTGTGTCTTGGACATATCACAGTACATTTGGACTGCAACTATTTCTGACAGCGTTCTGTAGCTCTGTAGAAATAAATTAAGCTGTGCTATGCACATATTTGTATCTACTTCAGTTTCATGTCTTTGTTTCACACTATCATGCTTCTACATTTAGTGATATAATATTTAATGATACAGTTTGGTTTACATGCATGGCATTTGATAAAATCTGTTTTGTTTGCAGGGGTTTAAATGAGACTTGTTTTATTTTTGGTCAATAAAAGACAGTTGTTTATATGTGCAGTGAGATTTATAAAACAATTTGTGCTGTGTTTTGCAGTATTCCTGCAAGGGACTGAAAAGCTTTTCCTGTAACGGTGTGAGGGGAGGATGTGGGGGATGAATTTGCCTGTGAAGCTGACCAGCACCTGTAAGACTAAGTTAAATCATAGCATGGAAGAGTTGAAACTCTTACACTAAATGGTGTTATTTACCTTCCTAAAACTCTTCCATGTTATGATTTAACATAGTCACGATTTGAATTGGATTTTCTGTAGAGTCCACAGGTTTAAAGGGGAAAAGTTCACTTGCGCTGAATACTGCAGCTATTGTCCCTAGTCTGTTGCTATAGTTTCTGCTTTTTAATCCCCCCTTGGCCTCAATCCTTCAGTTACATATGCACATTAACTTGATTACCTTGAGTTCCTTCATTGGAATCCCAGAGTAATAAGTGTAAACCTGTGCATATTTTAGGGTTACATTCTTTGTTTTCATTTTTTTCAGCATCTTCTGGCTGATATTAATGGCTTGCAAATAAACAGCCTAATCTGAATATATATGTCTATAATTATACTTCAGCAAAATGATTGTACTCTTAATCTGTTCTTTCTGTTGACCATCAATAACGTTTATACAGTGTTTCCTGCAGAGAATTCAGTATAAGTGCATGTTTGCAAATTCACTGGCTTAATGGAGACTTTATAAACTTCATCTAGTATTCCTTCTGATGTGCCCTGCCTACACTGGCAGAGCAGGAGAATCTGCAATAGAAACCTCAGTTTGGTACCTATGCACAGGAACAAAGCATATCTTTTTCACTCGTGACAAGAAGAAGTTCTGTGTTTAGCTAAACATGAAGGCTTATGAACCCATGAAAAGCAATCCATTGATACCTCAGGTATAAAATCTTTTGCATGTTTGAATGCATAATTTAAGATATTGCTATTGCATTCTTGTTCTGCTGCTGAACACCTCATTCCTCTGTCCTCATGCCCTGACAGCCAGCTGTTGTAGGGCTGTGAGTGTCATGGGATTGAGAAGGTAGAACTAAGGCTCAAGGTAGTCCATTTTTAAAATATGATGGAAAATCTTTGATTCACCAGAAACTGCTGGATTATTTTAACAATGAGCAATGCATTTGACCTAGGTGAAATAACAAGTATTTTTAAGGAGTTCTGCTGTTACTGAGAGTATTGTTGCTGGATTTCAGAGAAGAACTTTCTCAAGTGTTGTTTACTAGTGACTGTAGCATAAGCTTTTAGAAGAAAGATGGAATTTATGTTGCCTATTAAAGCACTGAAACAGGCTGCCCAAGGAGGTGGTTGATTCACCTTCCCTGGAGGTATTTAAGGCACGGGTGGACGAGGTGCTGAGGGGCACGGTTTAGTGTTTGATAGGAATGGTTGGACTCGATGATCTGGTGGGTCTCTTCCAACCTGGTTATTCTATGATTCCATGATTCTATTAAGAATGTAAGGATATTGGTAGCTTCTTTTCACTCAGTGACTATATTGACTAGATTGGTATTTTGTCATCTGAACTCAGTCCAACCTGTTCTGTCAGCTGAGGTGAAGCTTTTAAAATATTGAATGTTCACTACAATCCATGGATGCTTTCCTCTCCTCTGTCTTTCAGCAAAAAAAATCAATGCAGCTCACATCTTGAAAGCTAATCCTGTTATATACATTTCTTTTAATATATTGGGGTACTGGTGTGCAGCATGCCTCTGTTGGCCACGTCTGTGAGGTAATGAGGATTTAAGTGATTACTTGTTCTCTCTATTTCAATTACCCAATTATATGGAAAAGGAAAAAAAGAAAAGGTAAAAAACCTGATGAAACAGAGTATTGAAATAATTTTTGATTTGCTTTTCTTTCCAGGGTAACGTAAAGTATGTATCCCTAGTGTTCTTAGGTTTTACTTGTTTAATTAATTTCTCAGTGACTGATAGTATCACATGTCTACAATAATTTACAGAATATAAATTTATTTTCTATTAACGGTGTAATGCATTCTTTCAGCCTTTTCAACTATTGTTTTTCCTAAATTGGGTAGCATACTGCTGATATTTCTTAATTTAAAATTTACAAATAAGTAGTTCTAGAAATGGTTGAGCACCTGTGTGCCTGTCAGCTCTGAATAGGTTTGTATCATAAGTATCTTCCAATTTCCTAATGTCATCATCCACATAACTTTGCAAACACTTACTTCATAGAATTTGCGTAAGAATAATGCAAAAATAATAACTTTCCTGATAACAATGCTTTCTGTCATACTTAGGATAAGAGTTATTTTTGAAATTCTGTAATTGCAGTTTCTGTAAATTATTTTTCTTATTGTCAGATTTTTGTTTGCATCAGAAAGAGCTTGATGGAAATGAAGTAAGTGATTTACCAGTACTCTGTGGGGGAGTGTGAAGCATTAGTTTCTTGCCAGTGAACTGTTACAAATTTGCAAATGCTATCTTTAAAAGATTACTTGATGAATTTCCATTGTATATGGAAAGTAGCCAGAAATCACAATGTTGAAGTTGGACTACTTTTATACTAACCCCTGAGAAATTCTTATTAACAGTCTGAGTGTTTCAAATCACTTTTCTGGGTAAAACTGTATGATTGTTCTAGTTAAAATGATGAGATTCTTGTGACAGCAGTAGGAGAGGACATGCAGTATTCAGCCTGCCAGTCCTCCATTTAGAATGCTCGTTTTCATTTTCATGGCAGCTCAATTTGCACACTACTTCAGATTTTTAACCTGTGAGGTCTCAATAAGTGTTGTTTGCCAGGTGCCTAATAGACAGTTAATAACCTGGTTCAATCGAGAAGTTTTACCTAAGTGTCGAAATGAAATGGTGCTTGTGTTATCCATGTCAGGATCAGTATCAGTATCAAGTTTTTCTGTTCTCATGAACATCATTGTCTGTTAATGCACTTCTGTGACAGCTTTTCTTCTGCGACAGCTTTTCTTCTACAGAAACCGCATGAAACTTGAGCTGGGAAGAGTGTTCTCTGCAAAAAGGAAAGGTTATGAAACAGCTGTTATGAGATCTTTTTAAAAAATATTAAGCATACAATGTTGATCAAAAATGTTGTGCAACAGAAGGAATAAACTGTAAGGCAAGACTCCATCTAATCCTTTCTTTCTATAAACTAGTTGTGATCTTTGAAAGGACATTTTAGAAGAGTTTTGTGTGAGAGGAAGCAAGTAGAACTGTAAACTGACATTGTGTATTTATTGTATTTGTTTTTCTTGGTGTTCTCTTTGAATCACAGAAGGAATATCTGCCACGTTGGTGTTGAGAGTGCAGCACTCTTAGATTTAAGATCTTCTCAGGGAAAAGAGTAATTTTCTCTTAATGTTGCTTGACTATGTAATTTGGCTATGAGTGCGTTCTGAGGTGAAGTCTAGCTTCAATTCTGATCCTAGTGATGAAAGACCACATCTGGAAACCTGAGTGCCTTCTCTTGAAAATGGTCAACGCTTTCTTGTTGGACAAAATATCCTAGGATACCTCCTCAGAATGATGAGGATTTGCGTTGGAAAAGATCAGTACTGTGTGCATGTGTTGACTCAGGAAAGCATGTTTGAAAAACAACTCTGTGAGTTCTGCTAATATTGCAGAATAAGGAACTGTGTATCTTTTTGTCTAAAGTGTCACATACAGATCAAGCATATAGTGCTAGGTTTACATAAAGCTAGTTATTGCTGCATGCTATCAAATTTATCCTCCAAAAAATAGATTCGTGAAAGCTTTATCCTCCCTGTTGTTTTTTTTCTGAGGCTATAGACAGTATTCTTCACACTTGAAACCTAGCAGTGAAAAGATATAATGCCTCCTGTTTATTTTTTTTCTTTACATCGTAAATGTATTGGACATTACAAGAGGGATAGCTTTTAATTTTATGAAATTTGGTTGGTGGCATTGTTCTTGCTCTAATGGTTTGCTTTTGTGAGTATCTTATTCTATTGTAACCCCTTTTTCTGGCTTTTTTTTCCCCTTTAAATTAAGAGAGGGAAGAAAAGAAAATGTGGGTAATCCATAACATGCTTGCATCATTCAGGGACAACTCACACGTCTTTGTATATTTCACCGTCTTGTCGTGATAAATGCGCCATTAAAATGTAATCAATTTTGTTGCTTATTGTAGGAAAAAGTTTAATATTTTGATGTGTAAAACTGTATAGAAGGCAAGGTACATTAAAATGTGAATTCAAAGCAACTGAGTCTTGTAGAGACTTAGTGGGATTTCTGAACTGCTGATTTAAACTTGAAGAATTGTTTAAGGAGTAGGTATTTTGACTCAAATACTTTATTGTATCAGGAGTAATGTAGCATATACTGTTGTATCAGTATGACATAAACTTAGGGAGCAATGCCTTCCCTTATGTGAACTGCTAGTGCTATAGATGCAATTACCCACATTAAAACAGTGATTCTTACTTGTTTCTGGGCTAATATTGCTTATCACCTAAGTTTAAAAAACAGGTGTGATAATTCAAGTGTATAGTGCAGAGGCAGAAAGAACAATTCTATCCATTTTCACAGGACAACACTTAAGAGTGTTATGTCATTTAAAAGTACATTTTTTAAGATATATATATGTTTATTTTAAGATCAGTACGTGTTTTTTTGTAAATAAGCCTGAGTCAGATGTGAACATTTTAAAATGCTGAAAAGAAAGGCTTCTTTTCCAACTGTTGTTAACAACAGGAGAAGGATAATATTAATTTCTGTTTATATCTTGAATGAGGAAGTTCTGAGAATTATTTTAGTAAATACAGACTGGATAAAAAATGACTAAAAGATTTTGAGGTTTCTATGGAAATGATGCAATCCAATAGAAAAATAGAGTGTAGAACACTCAGTGTAGTCATTATAGATGCAGAACAGATAATCTGGCTATATAGATGCTGTCTCTGTAAAATAAATCTGTGTCAAATAAAAATCATGATAAAATCATAAGACTAGTAATCCTAGGCTTGGAAACTAAGGATAAGTTGCCTATTATGGAGCTAGAGAATATTCGCACCTAAAAAATATCTTTTATTCTCATGAACTTATTTGTAGTTAATAGTGTTAAAAGTAGATCTAATTTATGTTGTTCTCTATAGATCAGTGCAATATTGCAATAAAGGTGTATTATTTGATTTCATAGTAGTATGTGATGACTGAAACAAACTAGGAAAGCGTCTGGGGGGTGTTGGAGGCACTGTGAGAAATTCAGTAGTATGTTCATAGTTCTTAACTCAGCATTTGAAAAGATTACAGCCGTAAATGGATTAATAAGATGTAACTTCACAATGCCTCGATATGCTGAGTTATATATTTCATTCAGTGAAATTAATGTAAAGTTTAATTACCATATGTGCAAAACACTTTTATTCCAGAGTACGCCTGCTGTGCGGTACATATGCACATACTCAATTAACTAAAAAAAAAAATCAGATATTCATTATATCATAATGACCATCTCCAACAAAAATCAGTTTATAATTGAAGATGTGCATATTGTGAAGTTATGCACACCACCATGCCAAATTTCTGAGTGGGAACCAGAGAATATGTAGAAATCATGGTAGTACTGTGTCTAGCCTGCTAGGTTTTGTTATCGATAGTCCATTACTCTTGACAATCATAAGATCCTCGTAATATGGTGAGTATCTTGCTAGTGATTCTTTAGGCAACAGCAGCAATTATATTGGAAAGAGATGCAGCAGAAGACAGAGAGAAAAAAGCTGTATTGAGATTTACTTTAAAGATTTTGATTGGCTTTAAATACTGTTGTGGCCAGCTCTTATATCTGAAAATGTAATATGCTATGCTAAGCCCGTGAGTCAGTTCTTAAATCAATGTGGCTTGTATGTAACTATATTATTGGCTGATGAGAGTGAACAAATCTATTCTTACAGCCCCACTCAGTGTCTTGCTGATCATAACCCATCTCAGAAGTGTTATTGTAATGTTATTAGTGTAAGTGAAAAGCATGTATGGAAAAAGAGAATGTTCTTTTTTTTCCAGATAGAAAGCATATTAAGTGAATAGGTCAGGAAAGCTGCAGAAGAAGAGAAAAACAGGGTGAATTATCAACAAATTTCTCAGATGAAAACTGCAGTTTCACAGCCTGAGATAGAATTTGAGGATTGAAGGTTGCATGAGTCTGAAACGTAGCTGTAGAAGACTTGTATGAGACACGAAAGAATTTGTATGTGTGTGTGTGTGTGTATGTGGGTGGGACAGAGGAGAAGCTCACCTGCATGGAGACTGTTAAGTTCAAAGACAATTGTGTAAGAGGATGATGAGAGAAACCTTTCTTTTACAGTCACACTTAACCATGCTAGTAAGATTCTGTGCCTTTTGTAAATAGGGGAAGTAACTGGTATTTTGTAACTGTCTGAAGGAACTTACTACTGCATCTGTTTGGATGCACAAATGCCTGGACACATGAGTGACCACTCTGTCTCTACATGGAAATATTAATATTTATACTTTCAGGTGTTGGAAGCATTTAAAAAGCATACAAATTAGATAGTCAAACTAAACCAAAAAATTAAATTACTTGTCCTAGCTACATTTGCTGGAGTCCTTGTGATCTGACTTATACGGATTCCCAGGGTTCTTTTGAGAGAAGAGCAGGCTGCCTTATACTGTTTGTCAAGGTGGAAGAATTGCATGCTAGGAAATACTCCCTTGGCTACCTCTTCTTTTTCACCCTGATACCTGTAGTTGACATGGGATGCTGAAATTTTGTCTGCAGATTTACAATGGGGCTAGATCACTGATGGCCCCGAAAAATTCTGTTTTCACTACAACCTAACCGCGCCCAGATGCCCATAGGGTCAGTATACCCTGTTATTTTAGGGAATGCCTGCAAGCCCTTATTTAATGGTACATGAGTAGCTTGCTCTGGACCTTTCATTCTTTTAGAGTACCCTTACATCTGTCATGTGCAATTGTTGCTATGTTTCCTAAGTAGTAATTGTTCTGGAAGATGGATGTTCTTCCTGGGTTTTGCTGCCCTGCTTGGATTAGCCACTAGAGATTTATAGCAAAATAGTTTCATTATCATATTTTTTTTCAGCATTATGTGGCATTTATTTGAAGTTAATAAATTGATCTGTTTTGTATCCCAATGCAGAATGGGTGCAGCAGACAATATTTACAAAGGCCGAAGTACCTTTATGGAAGAACTGACAGATACTGCTGAGATAATAAGAAAAGCAACTTCAAGATCACTAGTAATTTTGGATGAATTAGGAAGAGGAACTAGCACACACGATGGAATTGCTATTGCTTATGCTACACTTGAACATTTTATTAGAGATGTAAGTGTTCAGTCTGACACATGCTTGTGAATGCTTTTTCAGCCTGTACTATGATAGGCTGGCATTGACATGGTGTGTATTTCCTTGGAGAAATGTGGCATGCCTAAAGTTGGAGCAAAGGCATATGGATAAAAGATACCAGTTCTATGTTACTCTGTTTAAGAAAAAAATATAAAGGCAATCCTTGGTATGTATCTGTTTTATTGTTGTAGGTGGAGTCACTGACACTATTTGTCACTCACTATCCCTCAGTTTGTGAGCTAGAGAAGATGTATCCAAAAAAAGTTGGTAATTACCACATGGCTTTCTTGGTGAATGAAGAAGAAAGTGCTGAACAAAAAGGTACAGTATATATCCAACTGAGATTCTGGCACTGAAGGTATAGGAAGAAATTGTGAAATTGTTATGGTAATTTAAACCTCAACATGAAAGATTTCATCCAGACTCACTAGAGTGTCAGCCTACACACACATTTTGGGAGAGCTTGAAAAGCGAACAACCGTTTTTGTTTAATGTTTAGTCAAAGGATGGCTGAGTTAGGTCAGATTCATGCAACCCAGCATCCTGCTTTTCACAGCAGACAAATACAAAGGATTAGGGAAGAGAGATTAGGAATCAAACATATGGCATCTCTTTCTCTAGAAGATCTCACTGTCGGCAAACGTTTGCTATTTAGAGGGCTTCAAGAGCTAGCCGTGTTTCCTGTTTTTTAGTATCTGCAGTGGATTTCATTTCAACAAGGTTGTCTAGTTTCCCTGAGTATCCTTGTGTATGTTTAGGATTTTCATCCTACTTTGTCAAGGAGCTCTAAAATTTAATACTGTATTGTATGAAGAACCTCATCCTCTTGTTTGCTTTGAAACTCTTTCAAAACAACATGTAGCTTCACCTGATGGTCCTGGTTCTTAAATTAGAAGAGGTAGAGGAATACTCTCTGTTCATCCATTCTATGCCATGCATAGTTTTGTATGTTGATTATCATAAATCCCATTCAGTTCTGGTCTTACCAAGCAGAAGAATTACAGCATTCCTTCTTCCTCCTGTCACTGTTGTTCTAAAATAGTGAGTATTTTCATGAAAGTCTGTCGCCTTATTGCTTAGATCTCTTAAGGTTTGATAATGGGTATGTTGAGCAGCTCTGTCTAACTGCAGTGATGATCCCCCTTCATGGTGATAACTGGCTGTTATTGTCTTCTTCCTATTTTTTAACTGATTATTTACAAGTGCAAAGGCTTCTAGATTATGGCTGCTTAGTTTTCAGAAGAGCATTTGGTGTAGAAATCCTGTCAAAACTCTTTCGAAAAACTGCATAAAGTTTTTCCACTGGATCTCTCTTATTCACATAGTTTCCAAATGTGCAGCAGATTTGTGATGAAGGATTTCCCTCCATACAAACTGCTTTGATTTTTTTTCTTGAGTCAGGTTTAATCAGGTGCTTAACAATTCTGCTCTTATTCTGGGTTTTCTGTTTGCCTAGTAGTGGCCTGAATAATTCTAGAACTGTTTTAAAATTGGCATGATATTTGCCATTAACCTTCTTAATAATCTGCTGACATTGTCAATTAATTGGGACAAGGCATTTTAAAAATACGACTTCTTACTTTAAAAGTGTTAGGGTTTGGCTAGAGGGAGATTTCGACTTTTATATTATGTTTAATGTTAGAAGCAGGGATCCCTGAAATATGTGTTAACTTTGAGAACATATATTTCAAAGTAATGTTGTGTTTTAGTGGTCACTATTTAGCCATGCTGATGTTCCCCATTAAGAGCGTCACTCTCCTGAGCATCAGTGTGTCCTTTTATCACAGAGTCCAATAATTGAACTGTTGATCTCTGATACTCTCAGGCAGTTGTTGAGATTCTATCAAAAATCAATACTTACTATTCCTTAACCATTGTGTCCATGAAACCCCACACTTTTTGTTTCAGTGTGCTCCTTCAGCATTTTTACTTTACACGTGAGTTGACCTGAACCTTCAGATTGTATGTAGTTTACTATTTTGTTACAGAAAGCATAATAGGTATAATACCATAGTCTGCAAGCAACAACACACCTAAATTTCTTACTCTGCCTGTATCTTTAGCTCCTTATGTCTTAACATTTTAACTGTTTTATTTAAGGTGAGTTTTACAGCATGTTTTTTTCCAATGTTTGCTTTGGATCACTCATATCAAGTCAACTTGAGTCATCAGTATTTGTGGAAATATCCGTTGTTTCTAAAACCCTGCATTTTTATTGCAGAAGAATGAATGGCAGTTAATGAATCCATAGTTTTTCTGCTCTTTACATGAGGTCTGGATTGTGCAGAAATGCAACAAGGATGTCTAAAGAGGAAAAATCAATCAAATTTATAATGACGGTTCTTATGTTCCTGTCTTATTGTCATGGAATAGAAAGAATCCTTAGCAGAAGATCCACCATCCTAACCTTGTGGTTTCCCTAAGCATTTTCTATGGCTTCTAGCTTCCTGGTAGGCAGTAAACTTTTTGTTGTACTGTAGTTATGAACTTTGTAATTGTGAGATTACTGACTCTTCCTTTATTCTGTCATTGCTCAGCAAATGGGAGATACAATATCCCTATTATAGCAAAACTAATCAATTCGACTTATAGAGATTATCAATTTTGCAATCATAAGTCTGCCTAACAGGCACCAGGTGAAAGTATTGTAAAGACTTTTTTCAGTCTCTTGGGCTCAGGAAGCATGAATGATAATGAGACCACAGTATCTGACATTTTGGTCTTTGGTCTACTACATTCTGTGAACATAATAGAGGAGTTTTTTTATTTTGGTTTTATTTTTTTAGGATCTGAAGATGAAGAGAATCCTGAATTTATCACTTTTCTTTATCAAATAACTAAAGGAGTCTCTGCAAGGAGTTATGGGCTAAATGTTGCCAAGCTGGCAAATATTCCTGAAGAAGTCTTGAAGAAGGCAGCTCACAAATCAAAGGAGTTGGAGACAACAGTGAATATTAAAAGGTCAGAACAACTATGATTTCTGTTTTTTCTTTTCCCTAGTGAAACTTCAGTTATGAAGCACAATGTGCATTAAAAAGTAGAATAAAACCTACTTCAAGTATCCTCCTACCCTTCAGAGAAGAGACAGTGAAACAAAACTTGGAAAAAAAGTGTTAAGGAAATTGTGCTATCCGTTTCAGTCAAAGTTTTAGATTTTATGGCTAGCTGTTATGTCAGAGGTTAATTGCTGTCCTCTGAAACAAGATTGGGAAAAACTAAATTCACATAGAGCTAGCATTAGGGATAAACTATTTTTTATTTTCTTATGGCACATACTAGCAAATTTATTCTTTCAGGTATGTATTTCCACTGCTTTCTGAAATTTTGAAATATAACTATCCTCTAATACCTATTTCTGTTCTCACTAGTGATAGTGAAAATATTAGTGGATTTAACTTGGAATATATATTTTTCAATTTGGAAATTGAAATATTATCTGTATACTATAATCTAGAAGGGAATGAGGATATTATTCTTCTGATTTATCTTAAAAATAAATATTTATAATACATCTTGATTGCCCTCCAGGCACACAAAATCTTGCTGAACATCCAGAGATTTTAATCCTTTTCAGATAACCAATTTTCATTTAGGGGTCTATGCACCTTATACGTTAGACTAGTTATAAAAGTTCCTGCATATATCAAATAGCATCATCTTTTTTAAAACCTGTGATATTATTTATGCAGTGTAGATATAAACATGTGCTGGTATTGATATTAGTTTCCACTGATTTTTTTTGTTGTCATTATTTTCAATGGCAATTCCATTGGCAAAATTGAAATACAATAAATCAAGATCTTTGTGTCTGATGACCGCAACTAATTATGACAGAATAATTGCTTGTGAGAAAATTTGAAGTACTAATTTTTTTGTAGGTATAACTGGTCATTTTGAAACTTAACAGTGCTTAGTGCTAGTTTTTATCTCCTTTTAGAAATGCAAAATAAAAACATTCTATTGAAGATACGTGACAGTTTACAGGACAGATAATACAGTATATAATGTTAATTGGAAGTAAGAGTCCATAACTGACAAAAGTAAAGCAACAGATTACCAGCAGTAATATGGTATCTTAACTCTGTTATAGGATACATAAGGTTCTAACATGAAGGAAAAGTTATTGTTCAGAGAGGTGAGAGTATGAGCTAGAAGGCCAGAGTTACTGTGTAATAAAATTAAGATGCGTGAAATTTCCTTTGGTTTGTCTTCATTTATTTCTATTAAATTCATGCTAGCATGTTTACTGGGACAGCGAGCAAACAGAGTTCTAGCATGTCTCCATTGCTGAAAAGAGAGTTAATTGCGTACAAAACAAATGATCAGTAAAAACAGAATGTGATGATGTAGTTAGACTGATTTACAGTGCCCATAGAGTGACAGAGTGAAGGCTGACTGGGCAATCTTAATTATGGGACTTAACTGATACCATTTATCAGCTTTTGAATATGTAAGCTACCATCTGTATTTTAGCTTTCAATATGTAATTTACTTGTATTCTTAAAGTGAAAAAGAATAAATGCATAATCTAAAACAGTGATGAACAAGTGTATCCTGACTAAGGCTGGAAGCCCCTGCAGCCCACACTTCACTGCAAACTGCTGTCACCTGAGCTACCAGAGCATGTTCCACATGCTGCTGCTGCAGGATCTTCTCTCTATCCTTTTCTCTGTGGTGCCAGGGTTGGTTTGTGCATAATCACAGAACAGGCCAAGTCCAGAATCCGATCCAGGTGAAGAGTTGTTCTTTCTCCAGTTGATATCACAGAAGTTCTTACTGTTCCATGCGACGTATTACAGAGCAGTAAAGCTGGGGAGAGGTCTGGAGCACAGGTCTTCTGAGGAGTGGCTGAGGGATCTGGGGTTGGTTAGCCTGGAGAACAGGAGGCTAAGGGGAGACCTTATTGCTGTTTATGACTGCCTGAAAGGAGGTTGTGGACAAGTGAGTGTTAGTCTCTTCTCCCAGGGAAAAAGTGGTAGGATGAGAGGAAATGGCCTCAAGGTGTGTCAGGGTAGGTTTAGATTGGATATTAGGAGAAACTTCTTCACCAAGAGTGATGAAGCTTTGGAAGAGGCTGCCTAGGGAAGTGGTTGAGTCCCCATTCCAGGAGGTGTTCCAAAATGTGAAAACGTTGCACTTGGGGTCATGGTTTAGTAGGCAGAGTGGTATTAGGCTGGTGGCTGGAGTTTGTCTTAGAGCTGTATTTTGCAACCTTAAGGATTCTATGAATGGCATTGCTTCCCAAAGAAGGAAAGGGTGGGAGCAAGACAAGGAGGAGGCCCTTGATTCTGGCAGCAGTTGTTATAGTAAATGTAATGTTGAGACTGCAGCCCTGCCTGCCAGACCAGACAACCCCATGTGTAGTATGATGCTTTTGCCTTCCCCTTCAATGAGAGACAATGCTGTGTAGGGGGTCAAGCGCAAGAGACGTGCACCACACGGCAGCTGCTGATCTGTCAGGTTTGATGGGCACCAGGTTATTCCTTCATTATAGACCTCATGTAAGCTCTTTGGAGGGAACTTCATGCATCTGGAGCTCAAGTCAGTGGAAAATAAAGAAAAAATCAAATGTGTCTGATGATTTCACAGTGCATAAATTGTTGTACTAAGTCTTATTTTTTCCAGTTCTCCTATGTAGGTCATAATAGAAATATTTTATTTTGTGTATTCCTGTTCATTTTCACTTGCCATTATATCATCTAGGTGTCAAAGTATTCTTTTACACCTTCTCCCTAAAAAGACATTAAGAAATTTTAAAATGCATATAATATATCTGTGGTAGGACATAAAAATTATAATGATCTTCAGAATCAAACTCAGACCGGTTTCTAGCACTGTACTTGTGCTGTCACAGTACTCGCAGGCCAGCGGCCTTGCCATTTTTTTTTAAACTATATTCATATTATTTATGAAAATCCACTGGGTGATTCACACACAGAATCACACACAGAATAACCAGGTTGGAAGAGACCCACTGTATTGTCGAGTCCAACCATTCCCACCAATCCCTAAATCATGCCCCTAAGTACCTCATCCACCCTCACCTGCGACTCAACTGCCTCCCTTGGCAGACTGTTCCAATACCTAACCACCCTCTCTGTGAAGAATTTTTTCCTAATCTGAAGCCTAAATCTCCCCTGGCAGAGCTTGAGGCCATTCCCTCTCGTCCTGTCCCCTGTCACTTGGGAGAAGAGCCCAGCTCCCTCCTCTCCACAACCTCCCTTCAGGCAGTTGTAGAGAGCAATGAGGTCTCCCCTCAGCCTCCTCTTCTCCAGGCTAAACACCCCCAGCTCTCTCAGCCGCTTCTATCGAGTCTTGACATCTTTGTTGTCAGGAATGTGTATTATCCCATTCTAAATGTCTGGTTATTAGTCACAGCTCTTATGAGTCCTTCTTAAATCGGAAAATATTGAAAAGAAAATAGGAAGGATGTGTACTCATTTATTTTGAAAATGCATTATATCGCTATGATTTTAAAAGTGTAAAATTATAGTAGCTGAATGTTGAAAGTTACATGGTGCAAACTACAATACTATTTATTTTCTTTAATGGTTACTCTTGTGTTTCATTTCAACTTTTCAGTGTTTCTAGTACTGCAAGTTAGTTATAAAATTAAATTATTGATTGTACGACATATATGAGAAAATGTTAAATGACTGTTTAAAGATCATGTAGCATTTTGAACTCTGCAAGCTTCTGGTTTTGATGGTATATAACATTTTGTAGATGACTGTAGGGCATTCAAAGTTTGATGTGCATAATTTAAAAATGTATTCTTATTTTGATTGAGTTTTTTTTTCCTCCCCAGAAAAAAGCAAAAGTCTTTTGCTGAAGTATGGAAGATAAATGATTCTCAGGAACTACAGAAGTGGAAAAGTATGTGTGAACCTGAGGATGAAAGAAAGGACAGTTTTTAATCCTCAAATCATGCTTAAAGGTGGAAAAATTGGAAATGCAAAGTATAGGTCTGGCGACTAATAGATTCTAGCAGGGTGTAGTTCTAGTTCTGTTAAGTTGACTTTTCTGCCTTCGGAGAGATAAGAGATGCCACATTGTGATTTGATGCACCACATCTACTTAGTGATAGTGCGCAATTTTGTCACTCCGCTTTGGTTCCCTGAAGAGTTTTCCACCCTTTTTCTTAATTTTAAAATATCTACTGGCATTGGATTTAGTTTCTGATATGTTTAGAGAACATGGAAAATTATGTTGGTAAATTATTAGATAAATCTTTTATTTATAAAATAATGTCTTTTAACATTATTGTACTTCGGTTTCTAACAAAATTCTCCTCTGTGTTGGGAAAATGTAGCTGTGTCTTGACTATGCTTTATTGCTGTAAGAATGCCATAAAGAGACTTTACTTATTGTTCTAGTATTAATGCATTGAAAATTCACTGGTTTTGTAGAGCACTCCCTAAATTTTATGTACTTTAGAAATTTAAGAAAGTATCTGTTATGTGGCTGAACATGAGACTTTAATTGCCACTGATGAGATTAATGGTGTGACTGGTATTTTTTCAAAGCAGCAGCGCAAAGTGTGGATTGACCATGATTTGTTTTCCGATGTCATTCTCGCACATGCCTACTTCCTTTTCAATTTTAGCTTCTGTCCTCATCTTGGAGCTTTCTGGCGCAGTGTGGAGAAAGACGCTCTAAATAATATTTGAGTAATTTAAAAGGAGGTGAAAGATGCTATTCGAACTATGCAACTGGCATCCACAGTGCTCTGTCAAATGTGCAGTAAATCTGGAATAAAACAAAACTGCTTTTTATTTTTTTTTAGTTGCAGTTATCAAATCCAAATTTCAAAGGAGAATGTGATTTCCAAATTGGTTCTCCTTTTATAGGCATAACCTGTTGAAATATCTTGGTGTGAAAATGGACAATGATGTTCACATACTTAAACTGTGGCAAATAGTTTGCTGTATTAAGAAGAAATATTTTATTAAATGGAAAGAAGTGAAATAAAATATAATTTTGATTTTGCTTTAAGGAGAAGAATAAAATGAAGTTTTCTGGTCTTTGAGAGGTGAACATTTGTATTTTTTTTCAGTAAATGATGTACTTTTTTTTTTTAAATAATGCATGTCAGATGAATATGAAATAATGTCATCACAAGTGATTGAATTAGCCTTTCCAATATGAAGAACTTCATGCAGACAAGGTTGTGATTGTTTTAGCTGTGATAAACAGTTGCTAAGCTTCACCAAAGACTTTTTTCCCAGGTTCTTCAGATGGCAAAGTATCCTTTTAAACAAATCATTTTTCGACTACTCAGATAACAGCAATCAATATGAGCATCTCTTTCTAGCATGTGCAGCATATTTATCTGAACTGGAAAAGCTGAAGAAGAAAACTAGTCTATCAAGGTTTGGTTACACACGTGTGTTTACCTGTGTCACCCATTGTGAAGCCCAGTGAATCTAATACTCTGTTATTAATGTACACACATGCAGTGCATTGGATCTAAGGACCTCTGACCATAGTTTTCAAAGAGAATTAATAAATTCCTGTACGTGTTAAGTGTGCTTTTAGTAAGACTCTCTGCCCTCAGGTGAGGATTCAGACTATGCTCTGACAGGAAAAAAACACCTGGATGCAATCTGAAAACAATGAAGAAATAGAATTAAGAATGGGGAAATGGACACGGTATTGCTGCCCTGCTCATGCGATCAAGTACAAAGCAATTGTGGCAGGCTTTTCTGTTAATGTCTCTGATCATGTTAGAAATA